>BLSH010256752.1:17589-36206 GCA_018402905.1 Glandirana rugosa
TTTTATACTTGATCTCTACATGTATGATAACATTGTCCTGTATGATTGAACTTTGTTACAGACAGCACAATCATTGTTCTGCGTGATGCATATAACCCCCTGATGAAGGATTGACCGAAACATGTTGGGATATCTGAGAAATAGCCCCAAGACCCTGCTTATATAGCGGCTCCTTGAATGTGTCTATTCTCACATGCATCCAAGCATTTTCCAAGTATATATGCTGTTTAAACTGCAGTACCATGTTGAGACAAATGTAATTTTTGTCCTTTTACAATTGCATTTGATGTATGTATTGCTTGTATTCAACTTTTCGATTTTTGTATACCCATACACAGCTTGAAGTGGACTGGGAACCCTGTGTCCCGGCTCACTCCAATGTTGGAATATAGTATATGTTTTTGTATTAATAAAACTATATATTTTTTACTATTTCTCAACTCCTTTTTTGTACCTCATATACTAACTGCCTGTAAAGTCCAGGGGATAGCATACAATCTGGGAGTATCTCCCTTTTTTTTGAGTCTCAGGAAATGAGATAGGCCGTCATTAAATCAAGTGTGATCAATATTCAGTGATTGGCACCATAGCTTGCAGACTCTATAACTTTCACAAAGACCAAATAATATACAGTAAATTGTTTTGTTTTTTTTTACCAAAGATAGGTAGCAGTATAAATTTTGGCCAAAATTTATGAAGAAAAATTACTAATTTGCAAAATTTTATAACAGAAACAAAGAAAAATCATTTTTTTACAAAATTTTCGGTCTTTTTTTAATTATAGTGCAAAAAATTAAAAACCCAGCGAATATTAAATACCACCAAAAGAAAGCTCTATTTGTGTGAAAAAAAGGACGCAAATTTCATATGGGTACAATGTGGCATGACTGAGTAATTGTCATTCAAAGTGTGAGAGCGCTGAAAGCTGAAAATTGGTCTGGTTGTTAAGTGGGTTTAAGTGCCCAGTGGTCAAGTGGTGTAGAAAATGTGTTACTAGTAAAGGTTTGTGTTTGTATGTGAAGGCTTGTTGGTGTACCGTCAAGCCCGATGGGAAATCTAGGTTATAGTGTGTAGGCGTCATGGGCCCCGGTGAAGATGAATTGGCATGTGTTTGCTGAATATCCTGAGTGTTGCCCCTATCAGTGGGTGGCGTTTCAAGTTATTCGGGCAAAACTCCCAAGGTATACAAGGTGAGAAACTGACTGGAGTGCTGTCCAGTGGGACAGGAGAGCCTGAGAAGACCAGCAACATACTAGTATGTCCCTGGTCCTTGTTGGGCATATAGTGTAATGCTCTTTTTTTCATGCAGCAAAAATATTCTAATAAGATAGGTGTAGGCAGATGGTCTGGAGGGGGCCCCACCCCTCCTTAAAGGTGCAGATATCTTATTAGAATGCATGTGCTTCCACTGAGGAGTCTCTTACAAGTCAGAGATAAGACTACAGATCACAGGGTGCCTTGGCGGGCCTGTAGCTTACGCATGCATTTGCAAATTTGTGCAACTAAACCCCTGTTTTTAAACGCATACTGTTAGACAGGCTAATTTGGTTAGTCGCAGCTGGCCGGTAAGTAGAGCTTGGTATTTGCCTTGGATTTATCCCTGGCTCTTGGTTTTGCTGTTTGTTGCTGTCCAATGCTCTTTGCTGCAATGGCCAGTTATAGGTGTAGGCGGTGGTCATTGTTTGGTCTTT
Organism: Glandirana rugosa; assembly: GCA_018402905.1. Lineage (NCBI taxonomy): Eukaryota > Metazoa > Chordata > Amphibia > Anura > Ranidae > Glandirana > Glandirana rugosa. Next base: position 19,281 of record BLSH010256752.1, read on the forward strand.
TTTTCACGCAGCCTGTGAGTTAAATGAAAAAAAAAAAGAATCAATTGGTGGGTATGCCCACCATTAGAAAACCTGCCTTCATCCACACACTTGTAATGGTGGGCATAGCCCTTTTTAAAAATACATACCGGAGCATAGGGGCAATCTGCCCCAATTTCCACCCCTGCCCCTATGCTCCTGTATATATGCTCCTTTTTTAACTGTGGTGGTGGAATCACCGCCTACAGAGCTGGAGTCGCTGCTTTATGTATGGTGAGAGCAAACGCTTTTGCTGTCACCATTAATAAATCAGTGCTGCAGCTGAATGGCATACCTGAAAAGGAATAAACAATTAATAAAACACAGTAACATAAAAAAATGACATACCTGCTAAGAACAAAAAAATATAAAACACATTAACAATAAAGCATTACAGTTAAGCAGTAACAAAAATATTACATACCTGCAAAGAAAACAATGTAAAAAAACAGTAACAAAACATTACAGGTATGCATAAAAAATATTAACAATAGAGAGAAAAAAAAAGAAACGTACAGCTGTTTTTGGCTTTTTTTTTTTTGTTGTTTTTTTTCAGTACGCCTTTTTTTTGTAACTAAACTAACTGGTTCCAGGTTTGGGTCTCTCAAAATACACTGGCATCTTTGGAGACCCTATGTAAGTGTTCCTATCACTGTGTCTGCTGTACCCTATGCTAATAATGCACTAATCTGTGGTAGTGTTCAAAACATTCTCCAATGCAGAGACCAGGCTGGTCAGGACAGGAGGCACAATAAGTACGGGTGTCAGTCCTGTATCCATATCATCTGCAGACACGACATCTCTTTTGTGGTGTTCTTTGGCCTGGGGTACCACAGAGGACTTCTGGGAAGTGCCTCTCATGCAGACGGCTCCCGGGGAACAGCACCATCTGGAAACAGAAGGGCTGTGATGATCTCTTTCTGGAATTTAAGTAGAGATCCAGTCCGTCCTGACACTTTGTATAGCACATAAGCGTTGAGCATAGCCAATTGGAATAAGTAAACAGATACATTTTTTACCAGCGTCTGGCCTTACGGGCAATTAGGTACGGCGCCAACAACTGGTCATTGAGGTCCACCACTCCCATATTTTGGTTATATTCATGGACACAGAGGGGTTTCTTTTGCCTTTGGAATTTGGACAGTCGTGTCTGCGTGAAGGGAGGAAAGAACGAAAACATTCTTTGTATCCCTCCACTTCATCGCAAGCAAATTACCACTTTTCAAGCAGGCTCTCTCCCCCTGTCTAAGTCGGGATTCTACCAGCCATTTTGGGAAGCCCCTGCGATTAGGTCGCACTGTGCCACATGTGCCAATTTGACGATCAAACAACTTAAGCCTCGTACACACGGTTCGATGGTCGTACCACTGAACGGACCAAATCGTATGTTGGCTGTTGTATCTAGCATACTGACATGCACTACATGATCGTACGACCAAGCTGAACGTAGTGTCATGTTATGAACGGATAAAGAGAAAGTTCAGGTGCATGTAATTAGTGTCTGGCCGTTCCTGACTTCTGAGCATGCGTGTTTTGCACAATACAACTTGTTGGACCAACTTCTCTGTACACACGATACAACTGTCGTAAGACCGCTTGTTGGTACTGTAAGGGCAATTATAATACCTTGTACGCATTATATTTTGCCTGCGCCAATAAGCTCACTTTTCAGCTCTTTTGCATAATGCATTTGAGTGCACTCGTGTTAAAGCCAGTAAGACAGACACAAATAGCTTTTCTCACATGGCAAGCTCGCAGGTTTGTCCTGCCTTTGAATGCTTGGTCTCTTTAATTTATATCATTCAGCCATAGACAACAAAAGAACTTAGTGGCTTCACAATCAGCCAATCAGCCTCCAAGGCACAGTCAAATGACATGAGCTCAATGCAAACCACCAACCAATGACACACTTGTTTATATTCAAACGATACAATAGAAGAGGCTTGCATGCATGGGGGTTGGCCGGCCTGTATGAGTAACAGCTGTCTCCAGATAAACAATGAAAGCCATGTGGACACATGGCCTTCACAAAACGAATGCGTCATACATGCAAAACCTTGAACTGCCATTACAACGAATCGCTATCAAATACAGCTCTATGAACTATACTCCATGGCGATTATACTACTGTTCCATTAAAGGGTAAATTATGCACAAAGGAATATAACTGTAGATTTCTGTCACATTGATCAGATGCAACAGAAAGCTTACAGATCATTATCCTTACATAAAAGGCAATACTAATTCCATAACGCAAGTAAATCGCCGCCAAGCAGATCAATCTGTACATAATACAGGGGCCCCTGATTGACGGCAGCACACGCACGCCACAGAACGTGCATTGCACCTCAAAGATCCGGACCGGCGTTTGCTCCAGCAATAACCGCTCAGGGCGCCTGCCGGCCGGGATGGTCGGGCGGGTAGCCTGTGGTTACCAAATAATGGAAGGTTTCCATTGTAAATGGCCTTTCCTCAATATCGGTTAAAGCCATATTCGCTGTACACAGAGAATATAGTTAAACCGACACTGGGAGACACTGTGACAATACATAATAAACACATCCTAAATGTCTACAACAGTACTAACAAGTTTTCTAGTCTGCTCATACAACTCCTGTTGGACGACCGTCGTACGTCGGCAGTTCTAATCGCGCATACAAACGATCGATTTCACATACAACGGTCGTTCATAGGACCTGTTGTATACGACCGTCGAACCGTTTGTACGAGGCATTAGAAAGAAGCGGCTTGCTTGAGTAATAATTGTCCACATACAAATGGAACTCCTTGTCGAATAAGGGTGACACCAAGTCCCACACAATCTTGCCAGCGCTCCCTATGTAGTCTGGGCATCCTTCCAGCTCCACGTGACTATCTTTGCCCTCGTAAACCATAAAACTATATGTATAGCCTGTGGCCCTGTCACAGAGCTTATACAGCTTGACCCTGTATCTGGCACGCTTGCTGGGGAGGTACAGCTTGAAAGCAAGACGGCCAGCAAATTTAATGTGGAGACGATCATATTCAGGGTCACCCCATGAGGGACAGAGTTCATTATCGCAGCATCACGTAGGCTTCTTCACTAAAGTACCTCGGATTGGACATGTTGGACTCTAAATTTATAGGTACACTAGCGTGACTCACAGGCAAAAACGCGCACCTGGTTGTCAGAGCCAGTTTTAAGTCACTACCAAAATCACTGTCAGCTTTCGCAGGGATCAGGCGTAATACTCTGTGAATGCTGCAGATATGTGTGATGTGTTTGGTAAGTGTCAGCTAATTATTGATCCTGCACTTGGGTGGGCTGGGCTGGGCGGAGGGGCTAAACGCAGGTGCTAGCAGTTATCTGGGCTGATCCCGCTAACGCTGCGTTTTTTAGAACACTAATCTAGAGGGGACGGTAATATATATCTGATCAGATCACAGATATTAATCTTTTCAGATAAAATACTACTAACTGACCTATCTAGGTGTATGTATGCGTGTCAGAGTACCTGTACTAACCTGACCTTGCCGATGGACGCTGATCCTAATGCACACTAAATCATAACTGAGGTCACCGCCGGGCGATCAGGGGTTAAAACCTATAAAAGGTGTAAATATATAATATATATGGTGGGTAAACTGAGGGAAAAAAAACTAGCTAGCGTCACCCGTGACACTTATACGGACATCGAAGGGGATAGGGGGCAATCAAGGGGTTAAAAATTTTATATGGGAGGTATTTATACCTACCAAGGCCTGCTACTACCTATCCTAACACTTATTAGTGTCACAAGTAGAGCGATCCGTGAAAGATCTGATCGCTGCGCTCAGTGACAGGGGGTGATAGGAGTGAAGGGGTTAACTGGGGAGGCGAACAGGGGCGATCAAAGGGTTAAAAGTGTGCTTATGGTTACTGGTGTTAGTGTAGTGTTGGTGCACTCACGTTTGCATGTCTCCTCTCTCCTACGGAAAAGGAAGGAGAGAGGGAGCGTGACATCACTTCCCGTCTGTTTACATTACACAGACAGGGGAGGCATTCCATTTGCAAGGACCGATCAGCAGGTATAGACCAAATATCATTGGTCTATTCCTATAGACTGAACGGTCCTCTAGCGAATCGGACAGCCACGGGGCCATTTATAGACACTTTGCAGCAGTAAATGTACGCAAGCCGGTCCGGAACTGGTTAAAGGGAGGCCTCTCTCGAAGTCTGGAGACAATGATGGCAAACGTGATCAACTTCTCCAGCTCAGTGGGTATGCCTCGGGCTGCTATCTCGTCTTTGATGTTATCCGAGAGACCAGCAGCCATGAGAGCCTCATTGTTCCAGGCAACCTCTGCTGCCAGAGTACGGAATTCAATGGGGTAATCGGCAAATTTTCTCGTACCCTGCTTGATGAACATAAGGCTTTTGGCAGCGGTAGCGGAGCGTGCAGGAATGTCAAATACCCTTTTAAAGGAGGCCACACACTCTGGGTAACTCTGGACAACAGGTTTTTGCATCTCCCATAGACGGTTTGCCCAGGCCAAGGCTCTGTCAGAAAGCAAGGAAATCACAAATCAGCCTACTTTGCTTCTGTCCGTAGGGAACGCCTGGGGCAGCATCTTAAAGTATATCCCAACCTAAATGAGAAACCCTCTGCATCGAACTGGATCACCCCCAAATCGCTGGGGAAGTGGAGTGGAATCAGACATACCCCTTATAGAGGTAATATTTGAGGCGGGTGCCTGAGACTTGAGCATCAGCAGTGCCCGCCATTCTGTGCTTTTGTAGCAGTGCCCACCGTTCTGTCCATCTCATCAGTGCCCATCCTTCTGTCATCATCACTGCCCTTCATTCTGTCCTCATCAATTCCCACCAATCTGTCCTCATTATCAGTGCCCATCATTCTGTCTTCATTGTCAGTGCCCACCATTCTGTCTGTCTGATCAGTGCCCATCATTCTGTCCTCATCATCAGTGCCCAGCATTCTGTCCTCACCATCAGTGCCCACCAATCTGTCTGTCTGATCAGTGCACATCAGTTTGTTCTCATCAGTGCCTATCATTCTTTCTGCTCCATATGTGCCCACCATTCTATCCTCCTCATCGGTGCCGCTCCCAGCATCAGTGTTCCCTTGCCATTCATTCCCCCACCATAAATTTCCCCCACTGTTCAGTCCCCCATGATAAGTTTCCCCCACAATTCTGTCCCTACCATCAGTGTTCCCTGCCATTCTGTCCATCTCCATCAATGTCCCCACCATTCTTTCCTCCTCATCTATGCCGTCATTCTGTCCCCCACCATAAGTGTTCCCCGCCATTCTGTCCATCAATGTCCCCACCATTCTTTCGTCCTTATCTATGCCGTCATTGTGTCTCCCCGCTATAAGTGCCTGGAAACATTCCCCCATGCACCAGACATACCTGCATTACCCCAGCCGGGTTCGGATGTGAGGGAAAGTAGGTGGGCAGCATGGACACAGATCAGCACTCTGCTTCCCTCCCACTTCCTGTCACATGGGGTCATGCAGAGCGGGGCTATCAGTTTTGTCTGCATTCCAGTGCAGAGCTGTGAAGAAAAATGCAGACATGCTGCATAATCCCGCACCGATCCACATGGGACATCACATCTACGTTTTGGTGTGAAGACGACACATAGAATGCAATTGTTTTCTGTGTGTCTTGCAAGTCTCTGTAGATGGTGTGAATGAGCCCTTAGACATGGGTCTATATCTCCCTTACTTGTGAAGCCTGATCTGTGTTCTAATCGCACTCCAGAGGCTACTGACCGGCAGTGAGGAAGCAGTATAATCCCTCCTCATCGCCTGTTTAACCATATTTTTGCCAACAAAATGCAATAGGCGCTTTCCCATTGACTTGAATGTGTAGCATTTGGTGGTCTTGCCAGCTGCAGATCGCTGCAAGTTGGGTGTGAAGCAAAGAATGGCAGCCACGGCATTTAAACATCCCCGTCTGCTGCCTGTTGCAGCTTAAGGGGGGGGGGGTGGTTAGCAGTTGACAAAATGTGGCTCAACTGCGTATTTTTCTCGCCCCTGAGCCCTTTTTAAAAAAATATTTAGTTAGTTGCACCGATACCACTTTTTTTAAGAGCGAGTACGAGTACCGATACTTTTTTCAAGTACTTGTTAATACTGATTACTGATACTTTTTTAATGTCACGTGACAGTGGGCACTAATAAGCAGCACTGGTGACTGTGTCAGTAGTTTTTTTATTTTGACTATTTTTTTTTTTTTTTAATACAATGCCTTCTTTTTTGGGGGGAGGGGACTGGACACTGTTAGTGTGTTTTTTTATTTTCTTTTTACAATTTAACCTTTTAAATATTTATTTATTACAATTCTTTATTTATTTATTTTTTTATCAGCTCTGAACAGACCCCTGATATTTCCCCTTTGAGACAGGTAAAGGAACTGAGGACAGAGATTCCCCAGTTCCTTTCTCTGTAGCTTCAGCTGCACTGAAGATGAATGAACAGGAAACAGAGGCTCCTCTCCATTCATAAACTGAAGCATCATAAACACAGTTTACTATGCTTAGTTATGAATGGACAGTCACTGACTCTGTTCATTTGGAAAAGGAAGGCGCTGGTAAATGACATATATACCGGCTTCCTACTCCGCTCTCCATCCTGACAGATTGAGGAGAGAGGGGGCAGAGAAGCATGGAGGGGGACCGCAGGAGTACAGAGAAAGACCGCAGGAGCATGGAGGGGGACTGGAGGAGGAGTACAGAGGGAGACTGAAGAACACATGGAGGAGCACGGGGGGGGGGGACCGCAGGAGCATGGAGGAGGGCTGCAGGAGCACGGAGGGGGACTGAAGAGCACTTGGAGGAGCATGAAGGGGGACAGGAGCACGGAGGGGGACTGAAGAGCACTTGGAGGAGCATGAAGGGGGACAGGAGCATGAATGGGGGCTGAAGAGCAAGGTGGGGGAACCACAGGAATGCAGAGGGGGACTGGAGGAGGAGCACGGAGGGGACCAGAGGCGCACAGAGGGGGACTGAAGAGCACACAGAGGAGCACGGAGGGGGACAGGAGCACAGAGGGGAACAAAGGACACGGAGGGGGACTGGAGGAGGATACAGGGGACAGTCAGGGGTGATCAGTGTGGCAGTGGGGGAAGTTACAATTACCGATCCCCCTGTATAGATTTTATAGATTGGGGCTCGAACCATGAGACCCCTCAATAAGTGGAATAACTGGTCCAAGGGTGCTGGTTTGTGTATCCCGTTGGAAAGTACCTTGGATATCTGGAGATGGGAGAAGTTCATTACTGAATTTAGGACCAGACAACAAAGACGTTAGATATAGCGAAATTGTGGCTTCAGAGATCTATCATGGTAAATCAGCAGGGTGTGCAGAAGGTGGTGTCTATCCGGAAGAACCGCATTATGTACACTTGGCTGGAAGAGATAGCGAGTCTAGTGATCTGGACATTACTTAAGTAAGGCTGGTTGAGAGGTCTAGTTAGCATAGGCTGGGAGAACTTGAAGTTTAGATGAACATGTTTTTGACAGCAGAGTTAGCTAAATTGATGTCACAAGCAGAACCGGTCAGGTCAACCTCCTAAGTAAACGGCTCACATCCAGAAAATTGATATTATGGTTTGATCTGCTTGCTTGTTTAAGCGAAGTTAAATATGCAGTGTTTAAATTATGGTAAACAATTCATTTTATTTTTCTACATAAAAAAATTTCTGTGATATGATGTGATTTTAAGCATTACATAACGCTGATTCAGCCATATTTTAATTACGCACGCCTAGTTGTATGATTATTATGTATATGCCCAGATATATAACTGTAACCATATGTATACTCCCAATTGTATAATTATTAATCAACATTTACACCCCTTTTTACCTGCATAAAAGAAGCATTTGAATAAACAATAAACCAGATCAGTATCTGTTGGCATACTTGATCTCCCATCTGATGTGTTTTCATTCCACACCTTCAGTCAAAGATCGAACCTATTGATATCCACGACAGTAACATTGGCGAGCTTTGGCCTAGGAGATGATTGCGTAATGCCTGAAGAACTACAAGGCTCAGCAGATGGGCAGGAGAACACAAACTCTTACAGCCGGCAGGTGTGCACTGCTTTTAAGTATATACCATTCTCTGTCTTCTCCATGCTTCCAAATGCTGGTTCGTTCTTAAACCGTTGTCCACATCCTCAACTCTCTGACTGTAGGTGGTAAGTTATATGTAAAATTGTATATGTTGTATGCATATGGGGAAGTGTGTGAGCTGCTGTGAAAATAAAGTCTGGATACAAATGCTCGGACATATGATGTTAATGGTGTGAGAATTTGGAAAGGCTAAATGATACAGTGCCAGGTGAGAGTGGAATCGATACAAATTCTGTTCATAGTGTAATAATACCCTATGAGTTTTGTGTAACTGAATGGGCATTTTGCTTTGAGGATAAAGTAAATGGTAACAAATAGTGCTACTAGAATTGCCATATGTACCGGTATGTTTAAAGTATTACTGTTTGGAAAGAAAAAGGAAATTTCTGTGTCTCAAGGGTATAGAGGAAGGATTCAGTAATATAGAGTTAGGTAGCAGCTAAAGGTAGTAGTGCTTGGTCGGCCATTGGGATGGGGAACCTACATGCCGGGGGCAAGTGGCAACCAGAGAAGTCAGGATCCTGTAGTAGAAAAGGTTCCCCTAATAGACAAATGACGGCTGCTAACATTAAGCAGTTAAAACGGGAAAGAGTATAGTAAAATTCTTTCCAAATGGGCAAAGTGGACAAGGAAGACAGCTAACCCAGTTAGATGTGAGGGGTCTTTATGTACAGTTCTGGGAACAGTTCATTCAAGACTATAGGCCCCAATTGGTTATCAGTGGAGAATGGCAGAAGGCACAAGAGTGGTTACGAGAAAGTAAGAATATGGCATGTAATAGGTTAATAGAAAGGATAGACCCAAAAATGGCAACATTCTTCTATACTTGGCCTGATGAAAGTATAATAGGATATATGATGATATACCAGATGATGATCATGATGGTATATGATCTGTCTATGCTATACTAAGAAGAAACAAACAGGAGAAATTATCTCCAGCAACCGCAATAGAATATTAGGAGCGTTCACTGGAAAATTTGCGATGCGAGGCTGAAAATAGAAGATTGCGTGTACCTTATAGGGCAACAAAGAAAGATCTAGAAGAGTTGATAGCTACTGATGACTACTATCAACGGGAAAGTCCCTATTCGAGGGAACCATTTGATAAGTTGATAGATCTATGTAGGACACGGGGCTACTGATGACTACTATTGACGGGAAAGTCCCTATTCGAGGAAACCATTTGATAAGTTGATAGATCTATGTAGGGCATGGGCGTTAGATGTCACTGATGGACCAAGTATAGAATATCTCATTAGTCAATTATGGCAGGATGATGCTGAGGGAACCGGGAGGGGGGAAGGGTGGACTGGCCCAACAGCACCCCCAGCACAGGTGAATGCCCCTCCAGAAACAATAGCTTCCTCAGCCCAAATAATAATCCCTGTCAGGACACAATACATATACAGAACAACAGAAGGAATGGATAAGACAATAAAGGAAACAGGTGATAGTATTGTGTGGCATGTTCCTTTCTCCCCAGCCAAGGTTAGGTCCATACTGGAAGGACTACCGGATCTGAAGAAGGATCCAGGGGGTTTTGCAAGAAAGGCGAGTGTCATGCAAGGAGCAAATAATGCATCTGTAAAAGATTGTATACGATTGTTAAAGTTAGCAACGGGAGAAAATGTAGCTAAAGCTATTTTAGATCAATGTGATATTAAAGAAGTAGAAGGACAGGAATTAGTAAGTGGGAAGGAGTTTTGCAAGTTGTTGAGGGAAAAACTACCCTCTATGTATGGGTTCAGTAGATATGCAGATTTTATGACAGGGCCCTATTGGCGACGAGTTAAGGATGCAGGGTTGATGGATATAGAGGATGGGGATGGTAATGAAAATGCAGCTACAGCTTTAGCAAAACATACATTTCTAGAAGGGTTAGAGTCATGGGTAAATGAAAAGTTGTATACTAGCAGGCCTTAGGCTGGTACCATGGAAAGTAAGGAATTACTACCAATCATCCTTGCAATTGAGAACTCCCTTGCTGCTAAGGAAAAAGGGAAACCTCTCAAGATGATGTTAGTAAATCCTATGGAGGGAGGACATAGACAGACATATGGTAAGAATAGGAACATGGGCAGGAACAAGTACAGTCATGGGGGTATGCAGAGGACAGGCCCTTTTGTTAGAGAAGGCCATTTTTCTGGAGAATGCCCTTACCCTTACTGAAGGCAAAAGGGGGACCCCATGTATCCCCCAACCTATGCAGGGGTGGATGCATTGGTGCCTGTCCACCTCATGGGGGATTTAGCCAAGGCATAGGAATTCCACACTCCGGTACCACTAATGACATAAAAGTGTAATGGTCCTGACGCTTTTGTGAACTTCTTTTTAGAGGAATTACCCTTCCCTGAGGGTGATGAAACACCAATATCATGTCTGGTGGATTCTGGTGCAACAAGTAGTGTTATTAGCCACTTCAAGATTAAGCCTGTTTCTTGAATTCTGTGCTTACCAGTTAAAAACATTTTTTTTTGCTATAAAATTACTTAGAACCCCCAAACATTATATATATATTTTTTTGTAACACCCTAGAGAATAAAATGGCGCTCATTGAAAAAATTTATGTCACACCGTATTTGCGCAGCGGTCTTCCAAGCGTGCTTTTTTTTTAATAAATTCAGTTTTTTTAGTTAAAAAATAAGAAAGCAGTAAAGTTAGGCCAATTTTTTTCCATATTGTGAAAGATAATGTTATGCCGAGTAAAATGATACCCAACATGTCATGCTTCAAAATTGCGTCTGCTCGCGGAATAGTGATAAACTTTGCAAATTAAAAATCTCCATTGGCGACATTACCTCACATGTGTGGTTTGAACACCGTTTTCATATGTGGGCGGGACTTACGTATGCGTTCGCTTCTGCGCATGAGCTCGGCAGGATGGAGCGCTTTACATTTTTATTTTTTTTTTAAATTATTTATTTTGCGTTTTACTTTTTATTTTTACACTGTTCTTTTTTTTTAAAAAATGTATCACTTTTATTCCTATTACAAGAAATGTAAACATTCCTTGTAATAGAAAAAAGCATGACAGGACCTCTTAAATATGAGAGCCGAGGTCAAAAAGTCCTCACATCTCATATTTACACTTCAATGCAAAAAAAAAAAATCTGAAAAAAATGGGCCCTTTAAGACCGTTGGGCGGACGTCATTTCCGCCCCGCCGTGTTATGGAGCCGAGTGAGCGGCTTCAGCCGCTCACTCGGCTCACAGACACTGTGGGGAGAGGATCGGAACATCTCCGCCGCCGCCGGCGGGTCCGGTAAGTGGCGGAGATGACCAGAAAGCGGCAGGAGGGGGGGCACCTCTCCCGCCGCTGATAAAAGTGATCTTGCAGCGAATCCACCGCTAAGACCACTTTTATCTTGCAGGGAATCGCCTGCTGAAAAAAACGGTATCTGAATGGTGCCTGCAGCTGCAGGCACCATTCAGATATCACCACTCAAACCCAAGGACATCATATGACGTCCGCCGGTACGGAAGTGGTTAAAGCTGAAAATGTGCCCTCAGAGTAAAAGTAGTTAGTAAGCCAACTGAGGAGGTCCTGAATGCTGCTGCTGCCGGAGTCTATATTTTGTCTTTTGACAGTCTGACATTTAATGCTGAGTTGCCTATGACACCATCCACCCTATGGGCTATTGACAAATATGATGTTGGTTTGTTGCCAGTAACACCAGTGAAAATAAATCTCAAACCAGATGCAGCGCTACCTTGTCAGCAGCAATATCCCCTCAGCATAGCCCAGATGGATGGTATCAAAATGCAGATTGATCGGTTATTAGAGATAAGAGTAATAATGTTAATGAATTCACTCCTCTATTTCCAGTGGCTAAGAAGCCAGCAAAGGGGGATAAGTCGGTCACTTACCGCATGGTACAATGACTTGAGAGCAGTATACAAAATAATCATAGCAAACGCTCAAATAGTGCCAAATCCACACACATTGCTAGGAGAAATACCCGCCTCAAGCATCTCTTTTACTGTCATTGATCTGGCAAATGCCTCTTTGGCTTCAAGTTTCAAAGTAAACAATTTTGTTGGATGAGATTAGTTTAACCACTTTAAGACCGAGCCTCTTTTTGGAGTTCGGTGGTTATCAGTTAAAAACAGTTTTTTTTGCTATAAAATTACTTAGAACCCCCTAACATTATATATTTTTTTTCTAAGACCCTAAAGAATAAAATGGCGGCCATTGCAAAACTTTATGTCACACCGTATTTGCGCAGCGGTCTTACAATCGCGATTTTTTTTTTTTGAAAAAATTCAGTTTTTTTAGTTAAGAAATAAGACAACAGTAAAGTTAGGTCAATTTTTTTCCATATTGTGAAAGATAATGTTACGCTGAGTAAATTGATACCCAACATGTCATGCTTCAAAATTGCGTCCGCTCGCAGAATGGCGACAAACTTTGCAACATAAAAATCTCCATTGGCGACGTTTAAAAAATTCTACAGGTTAGCATTTTTGTGTTACAGAGGAGGTCTAGTGCTAGAATTATTGCTCTTGCTCTAACGATCGCGGCGATACCTCACATGTGTGGTTTGCACACCGTTTTCATATGTGGGCGGGACTTACGTATGCGTTCGCTTCTGCGCACGAGCTCGCGGGGACGGTGCGCTTTCAATTTTTTTTTTTAATTATTTATTTTACTTTTTAATTTTTATTTTTACAACTTTCTGTTAAAAAAAAAATTTTGATCACTTTTTTTCCTATTACAAGAAATGTAAACATTCCTTGTAATAGAAAAAAGCATGCCAGGACCTCCAAAATATGAGATCTGGAGTCAAAAAGACCTCAGATCTCATTTTTACACTAAAATGCATAAAAAAAAAAAAAATTTGAAAAAAATGGCAGGGGAAAAAAAAAAGTCCCCTTTAAGAGCATTGGGCGGAAGCGACTTGTGATGTCGCTCCAGCCCAGCCATGTTATGGAGCCGGGTGAACGGCTTCAGCCGCTCACTCGGCTCATGGACACTGGGGGGGACGGACGCGATCATCTCCGGTAAGCGGCGGAGATGACCGGAAAGCGGCGGGAGGGGGGGGCACCTCTCCCGCCGCTGATAAAAGTGATCTCGCGACGAATCCGCCGCTAAGATCACTTTTATCTTGCAGGGAATCGCCTGCTGAAAAAAAAGATACCGGGGTTATGGTAGATATCTGCAACCATAACAACGGTATTCCACTTCAAAGTACCGCAGTCCGGAAGTGGTTAAGGTGCAATCACAAGCCCATCTGAGTACAATGGGAAAGTGAAGGAGGTGCTGGACTCATGGGTTCCAGGTCATGAAGGTACTCGATTGTTGCAGTTTATAGATGACTTGATGCTTTGCTGTGATTCAGTCCAAATATGTCAAGCAGAAGCGGTCAGTTTGCTCTGTTTCCTGGCTGAAACGAACAACAAGGTAAACAAAGCTGAACTTCAGTTCTGTCTGCCCAAGGTTACCTTTTTGGGGCATTGCATATCGCCAGGCACTAAACATCTAACTGTTCAGAGAAAACGAGCCATAACTGTCTTTAAGAAGCCCAGGAATGTCAAACAGCTTCAAGCATTTTTGGGCCTTATCAGTTATTTCAAGGATTGGATTCCAAATGCCTCTGAGTTAATGGCACCGCTGTTTGCAGCAACCACTGTTTGAGTTTACACCTGAGCTCAGAGACAGGATGCAGACACTGAAGCAGGCACCTCAACACCTGCTTTAGGCCTACCCAACCATGAACTTCCTTTTGTAGTATTTTGCCATGAATGCAGATGACATGCTACAGGAGTTCTAGTCCAGCCACACGGGGGCAAACATAGGCCTATAATGTACATTTCTACTCAACTTGACAATGTCATTAGAGGCTCACCTGGTTGTGTTAGAGCAGTGGCTGCCTGTGCATTGCTCTTAGACAAGGTAACAGACATTGTGTTGGATTCACCTTTGACACTTTATATACCACATGCTGATTAGGAGATATTAAACAAAGCTCAAACCAAACATCTCTCTGCTACTCGGTTGACAAAGTATGAGGAGGCTCTTTTGACTCCTCCACATCTCACCATAAAAAGGTGTACTGTTCTCAATCCTGCCAACCCTGCTTCCAATACAAGAGGGGGTGGAGGGAGTGAAAACAGTCGCCAGGGTAGAATGGAAAATGAATATGCAATAGAGGAACATGATTGTGTGCAGTTAATGGAACAGGAAACAGAAGCACTGAGCCCAGTTACTGAAGTTCCCATTACAAATGTTGACTATAATCTTTTTGTTGATGGTTCTCATTTTTTCACTGAGGATGGGAAGCCACACACAGGTTTTGCAGTGACAACCAAACATGAAATTCTGGTACAACAAGTCTTGAGTCCAAAGATATCAGCCCAAGAAGCAGAACTACATGCACTCGCTACAGCTTCTGAAATTATGGAAGGCAAGGTCATAAATGTCTACACCGACGGTAGGTAGGTACATGGAATGACCTATCTGGAAGGCCAGAAACTTACTGACCATTGCAGGGAAGCCGGTAAGACATGCACAGCTCATAAACAGACTTTTTATAGCTTTCCAAATGCCAGCCAAGGTTGCCATCTTAAAGGTAAAAGCACACACAAGGGACAAAACTCTGGAAGTACTTGGAAATGCACTAGCAGATTAAGTGCCCAAGGAAGCTGCCCTGCTAGAGGTCACCATGGTCAATATGGCCCAAGTGGGTGACTGGAAAGAGCAATATACAAAAGATGCAATTGCAACAGCAGACCCCATCGGACCATGCTGGGGACCAGCCCCGACAGCCAGGGCCTATGGAAAGCTGGAACCAGATGGTGTCTGCCAAGCACTCTCTTTCTTATGGTGGCACAGGTAAGTCATGGTCCCTGTCATCAGTCAAAAATGAGTATGGCGGCTTTGGTTGACAAATATTGGATAGCCCCAGGGTTCAGTACTTTTGCTGCCATATTTTGAGCGGCCTGTCTTACCTGTGCTCTGTACAATCCAGGGAGGCCAGTGGTAGTTCCACAATGACACACCCCACTTGCTGAATATCCTTTCCAAGGGATACAAATAGACTACATTCAGATGCCCAGAGTAGGCACATATGAATTCACACTAGTATGTGTTGACCTTTTTTCGAGTTGGCCTGAAGCCTGGCCAATAGGTAAAGCCACAGCAAAAAACACTGCCAAAAAGATACTTAATGAGATAGTGTGTAGATGGGCTGCACCTGAAGTCATAGGAAGTGACAGAGGAAGTCACATCACAGGAGGAATGATAGCAGAGATAGCACACACATTCCAAATAAAACCGACCCTACACTCCATATCCCCCTCAGAGTAGTGGAAAGGTGGAGAGACTCAATGGCATTTTGAAAAATAGGATTTCTAAAATATCAGCTGACACTGGGAAACCGTGGGTGGATTGTTTACCAATTGCTTTATATTCTATAAGAATGACACCAAAAAAGCCACATGGTCTGTCTCCATATGAGATTCTGTTTGGGGAAAGCCAAAGATGGGATTCTATTTCCCTCAGCAACTACAAGCATTTCTCTCGGATCTTACTGGTTATGTACAGACATTGCAAAAAGGTGATTGGGTAGAGATAAAAGAAGCTTGAGCCCTACTACCAGATCTTCAGATTCAAGTCCACAAATGAAATGCAAAAGCCTTTTAGTGATTGGTGGGATTTGGGAATTTTAAGGTCCAATATTAGTAGCTGGGATGAAGGAATATGTGAACGGTTAAGACAACCTATTCATGTTGTAGGTAAACATGGTACCCCCAAGGTATTTTACAAGTTACATAATGAAGAAGGTAGGAAGATAGGAACCATAAGCTGTCATTCTGGGGTTACAATAGATTTACCAACTTCTTTTAACCACTTCCACACTGCCTACAGTATATTTACTGCGGCAGTGTGGATGCGTCCCGAGAATCACCGTAAACAAACGGTGATTTGCGGAGTGGCCGCTAGGGGGCACGTGCGCGCCCGCTGTACTCCGGAGGAGTGTGCCCGCGGCTCGGGCGGACCCGATGTCTGCCGGTGAGCCGCGATGAGCGACCACAGCAAAAGAACAGGGAACCGCTGATGTAAACACGGTGGTTCCCCATTCTGACAGTGCGGGCATGGGTGATCTACTGATCAATGTCACTGGGATCAGTTAGATCTCTTATGCCCATGGTAGCCCAGCCCCCCCACAGTAAGAACACCCAGGGAACACAGTTAACCCCTAGATCTCCCCCTGCAGGTTAACCTCATCACTGCCAATGACATTTATACAGTAATCAGTGGACATTTAAATTTCTGATCGCTGAATAAATGTCATTGGTCCCAAAAAAGTGTCAAAAATGTCCGACATGTCCGCTGCAATATCGCAGTACCGCTAAAAATCGCAGATCGCCGCCATTACCAGTAAAAATAAATAAATAAAACCCCCAGAAATTCATTCTCATCATCTGTAACCGCAGCAACTTTTGCGCAAACCAATCAATAAACGCAGATTGGGGTTTTTTTTTTACCAAAAATATGAGGAAGAATATTAATTGGCTAAAACCGATAAAAAAAAGTTTTTTTTAATTTTTTTTTATTATTTGTATTTTAGCAAAAAGTAAGAAAAACGGAAAATTGTATACTCACCTTTCCGTAATTTTCCTTTCCTGGTGCATCTTCATGGCAGCATACACATGGGTTGTGGCTCCGCTTACTTAAAGACCCCCAAAATAAATAAATAAAAATGACCATTACCGCCGCTAGACGCTAAAAATCGCCATGACGCTATAACGTCGCCTGTACAGCCTGTAAAAACTGTGAAAAA
>BLSH010256752.1:60005-72265 GCA_018402905.1 Glandirana rugosa
CAGCGGTCTTCTTGTCGGTCAAGGACGGTGAAGGGAAGGAAAGTCCACGGGTTGGTTTTCCGCAGGTTTGGATGCAACTGAGGTACCCTTGTTGGTCATGACAAGTACTAACTAAATAACCGTTCTTGATTATAATGTTTAGTCTTCACCTGGCAAAAAATAAAGGACCGTAGACGACCTAAAATACTGAACTTTAAATACAACGGACAATTGGCTACACTCCTAAGGCAAAGATTTCCAATAGGAGAAAAAAAGTAAATAACTTTAGATTTATTTATTTCTCTTTGACTTGTGTTTCAACAACAAAAAAAAAAAACCGAATAATTACAGACACCCCCGGTCTCTTTATCTTTGAATAGGTCGATCCCGGTACCTGATGTCCTTTTGTTATACCGGATGGCAATTCCATACCCCCCCCCCCCCCCGAACTGTTGCCATGTGCCTGGTTGCCTCTGCACTATAGTGGGAGAGAACATCTGTGGCCCTCTCGGCCCTTCGGGGGGTCCCGCTACCTTAACGGTAGGCCATATTGTTTTCCTGTAGTCCATGGCCCTAGCTGGATAAGTTTCTATTTCTCTGGCCCCCACAGACATTAATAAGCCAAAAAAAAAAAACAACAACTTTGTGTTCAGTTTCTCTTTATTTATTTAGATTTCAATAAATGAAAAAAAGAGGATAACCTTTAGAAACGGAATCCTCACATCGGTTAACAGGCAACATAAATTTCAAGTCATAAAATCCAGCAGATGCCAGGAAATAAAAAACGGTCCACTTCTGATTTGTAATATTAGTTCTTGCCAATAAATCAATCATGAACAGTACTGGTTGTTCCCATGGAGTCAACGTAGGTTTGGACGCCTTTTGGTTGGGCACCTGAAAGGAAGGGAAGTGGCAGGAACTGGCTGTTCTTCTGGCGACCTTTGTGTAAGGGCGGCTCTGGTATGGAATGTTCCGGTATTGTCGTCATCTGTCAGCAACATCCTAACGATGAGCCTTGTGTGAGATCCACTCACCTCAAACCCATAAAAGTTGTTAATGTGCCTTCTCATTGTTGATTGTCTTGTCTCAGAACAGAACATCTACCAACTTACCGAGAATGGTTTGGTCCTCCAATAATCACAATGTATTAAAGCAGGGGGTCTCCAAACTTTTCAAACAAAGGGCCAGTTTAATGTCCTTCAGACTTTAGGTGGGCCGGATTGTGACCAGAAAATGTCCCAGGCCCAGCATCAGTGGGAATAAATATGGCCTCAGTGTTGGTGGTCAGTAGGAGGAGGAGTAGTGCCCCTATTAGTAGGAGGAATAGTAACCCATTATTGGTATCAGTGGACGAAATAGTGCCCCCTTGTTGGTGCCAGTGGGAGGAATAGTGGGTCATATCAGTGGGAGGAACAGTGCCCCAAGGGCTGGTCACCTCAAACCCGTAAAAGGTTGTTAAAGTGCCTTCTCATTGTTGATTGTCTTGTCTCAGACCAGAACATCTACCAACTTACGGAGAATGGTTTGGTCCTCCAATAATCACAATGTATTAAAGCAGGGGGTCTCCAAACTTTTCAAACAAAGGGCCAGTTTAAAGTCCTTCAGACTTTAGGAGGGCCGGATTGTGACCAGAAAATGTCCCAGGCCCAGCATCAGTGGGAATAATTGTGGCCTCAGTGTTGGTGGTCAGTAGGAGGAGGAGTAGTGCCCCTAATAGTAGGAGGAATAGTAACCCATTATTGGTATCAGTGGAAGAAATAGTGCCCCTTGTTGGTGCCAGTGGGAGGAATAGTGGGTCATATCAATGGGAGGAACAGTGCCCCAAGGGCCGGATAAAAGCAAGCAAAGGGCCACATCTAGCCCTCGGTTTGGAGAACCCTGTATTAAAGTGTTCTTTGTCCCCGAGGCTGCCGTGATTTTTTTTTTTTTAGACATTCTAATGTATTAGTGGTGGTGACCTTTAACCACTTTCCGACCACAGTACATATGTGGTTTGCATGCCGTCTACCAGTATTTTGGCTGAAGCTATCAACCATAACCCCGGTATAGTTTTTTTTGCAGCTGGTGGCTGGCTTTCTCATGAAAGCGATCCGAGTGGCTCATGACGAGGCGATAAAACGCTTTTCTGAAGCGGCAGAAGGGGCATCCCCCAACGCAGCTCGCCAAAGTTTCTTGGCCTTACCGTTTCCATCGGTTCACCCAAGAAACAATCTGACGGTGCAGCCGGCTGCTCCCATAGGAGAACATCCTCTTTGACCACCTCTATGGCCTTGGAGGACCGGAGCGACGTCATGACATCACTTCCGGTCCGGGTTAAAGTCTTTTTTTTTATAAACAAAAGATTAAAAAATATATTTTTTTAACCTTTTAGGTAAAGAAGAAATTTGAGGTCTTTTTGACCCCAAGATCTCTCCATATAGAGGACCTGTCATCCTTATTTCTATTACAAGGGAGGTTTACATTCCTTGTAATACGAATAAAAGTGATAAAAAAAATTAAAGGGACAGTGTAAAAAAAAGTGAAATACATTTTTATAAAAGCAAAAGATCACATTTTTTTTTTTAAATTTATTTTATCTTTTGCTTTTAAAGGTTAAGAATTGATTTGGGGTCTTTTTGACCCCCAGATCCCTCCATAAAGAGGACCTGTCATCCTTATTTCTATTACAAGGGACATTTACATTTTTTGTAATAGGAATAAAAGTGTTAAAAAACAAAACAAAAATAAATTAAGGGGACAGTGTAAAAATAAAAAAGTTAAATAAATAAGAAAACAAAAAAAAAACACATTTAAAATGCCCCCGTCCCTCAGGTCCTGGTTGGAAGTCATTTTTTTTTTTATTTATTTATTTAAAGCAAATGATCAAAATCATTCTTTTTAACCTTTTGCTTTTAAAGGTAAATAATTGATTTGGTAACAAATTTATTTATGTTTTTTTTGTTGACCCTCAGATCTCTCCATAAAGAGGACCTTTCATCCTTATTTCTATTACAATGGGTATTTACATATTTTGTAATAGAAATAAAAGTGTTAAAAAACAAAACAAAAATAAATGAACGGGACAGTGTAAAAATAAAAAGCTAAATAAATAAGAAAAAAAAAAACATTTAAAATGACCCCATCCCTTTGGTCCAGGAGGCTGGAAGTCTGGACCGGAGGGAATCTGTTTTTTTTTTTAATCTTTTGCTTTTAAAGATAAATCATTGATTTGGGGTCTTTTTGACCCCCAGATTTTAAAGGTAGCTAATTTATTTATGCTTTTTTTGACCCCCAGATCTCTCCATAAAGAGGACCTCTCATCCTTATTTCTATTACAAGGGACATTTACATTTTTTGTCATAGGAATAAAGGTGTTAAAAAATAAATAAATTATAGGGACAGTGTAAAAATAAAAAGTTAAATAAATAAGAAAAAAAAAAACATTTAAAATGCCCCCAGCAGAGGGAATCTGTGTTTTTTTTTTTAAAGGTAAAGAAAAGATTTAGGGTCTTTTTGACCCCAGATATCTCCATTTTATTCTCTAGGGTCTCTGCTTAAAAAAAAAAAAAAAAAAAGTATAATGTTTGGGGGCTGGAAGTAATTTAATAGCATAAAATACAGTAAAACACAAAGTGTGTCCGAAAAATCCGGGTCGGCAATCTTCTTCTGAAGCTTCATCTCAATGGAGCTCTTCTTTGGCTTTTTTGTTTCTCTGAAGGAATCTGGACGTCGGTCCTTGGTATGGAAAAAAAAAAAAAATTGGAGCTGTGAGTGAGTGATGTGTCTGAGGAATTTGAGGATTTATACAAAGGTTGGACTTTATTAAAGAGACCTTTACTTTGCTTTAAATGTCACCGGCACACCTGGCCGTGCCAGGATAAGGCTTCTGTGTGCTGAGCAATCCCATCTCTGTCAAATATATCGTGAGGGAGGATAATGAGTTTTGCCGAGAGCCGGGCAACGCTGGAAGAGAGCGTAAAGCATATTTATGGTGGGGAAAAAAATAAATAAAAATTTGCTGAAAAAAAAAATAAATGAAGCCCATAGACAGGGAGGATAGAATTGCTGTTTTGTTGGAAGATCATGGGAACATTCCACCCACCACGGCGTTGGTGGGACACAGCATGGTGAAGGAAGCCATCCAGTGAGAGACAGAACAACAGAAATATCCAGAAAAACGCACTTTAAAAAAGTTTTAATGAGTGAAATAAGTATTTGACCCCTTCGCAAAACACGGCTTAGTAGTTGGTGGAGAAACCCTTGTTGGCGATCACAGAGGTCAGACGTTTCTTGTAGTTGGCCTCCAGGTTTGCAGACATCTCAGGAGGGATTTTGTCCCACTCCTCTCCAAGTCATTAAGGTTTCGAGGCCGACGTTTGGTAACTCGAACCTTCATATTTTCTATGGGATTAAGGTCTGGAGACTGGCTAGGCCACTCGAGGACCTTAATGTGCTTCTAATTGATCCACTTCTTTGTTGCCTTGGCCGTGTGTTTTGGGCCTTT
This sequence comes from Glandirana rugosa, assembly GCA_018402905.1. NCBI lineage: Eukaryota > Metazoa > Chordata > Amphibia > Anura > Ranidae > Glandirana > Glandirana rugosa. The sequence goes on from BLSH010256752.1 coordinate 64,468, forward strand.
GTAATGCTGGAAGACCCATCCATGATGTATTTTCAATGTCCTGGCTGAGGGAAGGAGGTTCTCACCCAAGATTTGGCCCAGTCCATCGTCCCTTTGATGCGGTGAAGTTGTCCTGACCCCTTAGCAGAAAAACACCCTCAAGGCATTATGTTTCCACTTCCATGTGTGATGGTGGGGATGGTGTCCTTGGGGTCATAGGTAGGGTTGCCACCTCATCCCTTTAAACCCGAACACATATGAATTACTCAGGTTCTCTGGCTGATTAAGGCGGTAATTAAACTCACTTGGTGCCTCATCTGCATTAAATCAGCCTCAGAACAACCTGTGTAATTCATATGTGTTCGGACTAACCACTTGCCGACCGACCGCCGCAGCGTGACGGCGACAAGGTGGTTCATTATCGCAAACCGCCGTCACAGGACGGCAGCCGCGATAACTAGCCTTGTGAGCGCGCGCCGCCGAAGGCGCGCCCGTGCGCTCACTGTGTTCGGGGGGAGCCAGGGAGCGGTGGACTCAATCGCCGCCAGCTACCCGCGATGCCCCTCCCCTGCACTGAAAGAACGGAGGTCCGTGTAAGTAAACCCACACACAGTAAGAACAACGCCCAGGGAACACAGTCAACCCTTAGAGCGCCCCCACCAGGTTAACCCCTTCACTGCCAATGGCATTTACACAGTAATCAGTGCATTTTTATAGCACTGATCGCTGTATAAATGCCAATGGTCCCAAAAAAGTGTCAAAAATGTCCGACATGTCCGCCGCAATAGCGCAGCACCGCAAAAAATCGCAGATCGCCGCCATTACTAGTAAAAAATAAAAAAAATAAAAACCGCAGAAATGAATTCTCATGATCCGTAAACGCGGCAACTTTTGCGCAAACAAATATATAAACGTCGATTGCGGTTTTTTTTACCAAAAATATGAGGAAGAATATAAATCGGCCAAAACCGATGAAAAAAAATGTTTTTTTTTTATATATTTTTTTTTGGATTTGTATTTTAGCAAAAAAGTAATAAATTTGGGTCTTTTTGTAAAATTGTCGCTCTTCTTTTGTTTATAGCGGCGATCAGAAATGATGCAGAGGAGATCAAATACCACCAAAAGAAAGCTCTATTTGTGGGGGAAAAAGGACGCAAATTTAGTTTGGGTACAACGTGGCACGACCGCGCAATTGTCAGTTAAAGCGACGCAGCGCCGAATCGCAAAAAGTGCTCTGGTCCTAACCTGGGAAATCCTTCCGGGGCTGAAGTGGTTAAAGGGATGAGGTGGCAACCCTAGTCATAGGCAGCATTCCTCCTCCTCCAAACAAGCCAAGTTGTGTTGATGCTCCATTTTGGTCTCATCTGACCACAGCACTTTCACCCAGTTCTCCTCTGAATCATTCAGATGTTCATTAGCAAACTTCAGATGGGCTGTCCATGAGCTTTCCTGAGCAGGGGGACCTTGCGGGGGCTGCAGGATTTCAGTCCTTCACGGTGCAGTGTTGCCAATTGTTTTCTTGGTGACTTTGGTCCCAGCTGCCTTGAGATCATTGACAAGATTCTCCCGTGTAGTTCTGGGCTGATTCCTCACCGTTCTCCTGATCATTGAACCTCCACGAGTGGAGACCTTGCATGGAGCCCCAGACCAAAGGAGATTGACCATTATTTTATGTTTCTTCCATTTGCGAATAATCCCACCAAGCGTTGTCCCCCTCTCACCAAGCTGCTTGGTGATGGTCTTGTAGCTCCATTCCAGCCTGGTGTGGGTCTGGAATCTTCTCCCTGACCTCCTTGGACTGCTCTTTGGTCTTGGCCATGGTGGAGAGATTGGAATCTGATTGATTGATTGGTGACTTCTGTGGACAGGAGTCTTTTATACAGGTAACAAGCTGAGATTAGGAGCACTCCCTTTAATAGAGAACTCCTAATCTCAGCTCATTACCTGCATAGAAGACACCTGGGAGACAGAAATCTTGCTGATTGATAGCGGATCAAATACTTATCTCACTCATTAAAATGCAAATAAATGTATAACTTTTTTGAAATGCGTTTTTCTGGATAATTTTGTTATTCTGTCTCTCACTGGTAAAATAAGCTGACCATTAAAATTATAGACTGATCGTTTCTTTGTCAGCAGGCAAACCTACAAAATCAGCAGGGGATCAAATACTTTTTCCTTCACTGTAGGGTTCAGTATTACTGGGGCCAGCTCAACCAAGACATTTAATTTTTATTGATTTTTTTTTTTTTTTTTTTTTTAGGGTTTAAGAGCTCCAGTTTTACCCCCCTTCATGACCAGAGCATCTTTTTTGCTATTCAACACTGCGCTACTTTAACAATTGCGTGGTCGCGCAACACTGTAACAAATTCAATTGATGTCCTTTTTGTTCACACAAATAGAGCTTTCTTTTTCGCTGGTATTTCATCACCGCTGTTTTATTTTTTATTTTTTGCGATATAAACTAGAAGATTGAAAATTTAGAAAATAAAATAATGATTTACTACTTTTTGTCATAAAACTTATCCAATAAAATCAAATTTCTTCATAAATTTAGGCCAAAATGTATTCTGCTACATGTATTTGGGAAAAAAAACCCAATAAGTGCATAGTAACCACTTGCCGACCGCAGTCTGACGGCGACAGAGTGGCTCGATATCGGCTGCCATAACTAGTGCTGTGAGCGCCGGAGGCGCGCTCACTGTGTCCGGGGGGGGGGGGGGGCCAGGGAGCGGGCAGGGTGGACTCAATCGCCGCCGGCTATCCACGATGCCCCCCCCACAGTGAAAGAGGTCGGTGTAAGTAAACACAGATCTCCATTCTGTGAGAGGGTGGAAGGGCTGTGATCAGTACAGATTCCTGTACGTGGAGGCTGTGATCACTTCCCTTCCCCAGCTAGGGCAGTCCCCCCACAGTTAGAACACGCCCAGGGAACACAGTTAACCCTTAGAGCGCCCCCTGCAGGTTAACCCCTTCACTGCCAATGGCATTTACACAGTAATCAGAGCATTTTTATAGCACTGATCGCTGTATAAATGCCAATGGTCCCAAAAAAGTGTCAAAATGGTCCGACATGTCCGCTGAAATATCGCAGTACCGCTAAAAATCGCAGATCGCCGCCATTACTAGTAAAAAAATAAAATAAATAAAAACCCCAGAAATGAATTCTCATCGTCTGTAAACGCGGCAACTTTTGCACAAATCAATCAATAAACGCAGAATGCGATTTTTTTTTTTACCAAAAATATGAGGAAGAATATAAATCGGCCAAAACCGATGAAAAAAATGTTTTTTTATATATTTATTTTTTTTGCAAAATTGTCGCTCTTCTTTTGTTTATCGCGGCGATCAGAAATGACGCAGAGGCGATCAAATACCACCAAAAGAAAGCTCTATTTGTGGGGAAAAAGGACACAAATTTTGTTTGAGTAAAACGTTGCACGACCGTGCAATTGTCAGTTAAAGCGACGCAGCGCCGAATCGCAAAAAGTGCTCCGGTCCTAAAATGTGAAATCCTTCCGGGGCTGAAGTGGTCATTTAGTTTAGTGAAAGTTATGCGTCTACAAGCGTTGGTATATATGCTGTATATTGGAAATCTGATCAGGTCTGATGTACTGACAAATACCCCCCAAATGACCCCTCTTTGGACAGTAGACAGTTTGGGGTATTTACCCCTCTTTGCACAGTAGACAGTTTGGGGTATTTACCCCTCTTTGCACAGTAGACAGTTTGGGGTATTTACCCCTCTTTGGACAGTAGACAGTTTGGGGTATTTACCCCTCTTTGGACAGTAGACAGTTTGGGGTATTTACCCCTCTTTGGACAGTAGACCGTTTTGGGGTATTTAGTAAGGGGCGTGGCGAGTTGTAATGAGTGGAATTGAGTTGCAATTTTTTTGTTACAATTTTTTTTAAATGAAGAAATCGAATAAAAAAAAAAACTTTTTTTTTTTTTTTTTTTTAACATACTGTCACCAGTACAGTACAGCACCATCATAAGACTTTTGTGGTGGTGATCAGGCATACTGACTGGTGAAAAAAAAAAAAAATGTTTAATTCAATTTTTTAAACTTTTTTTTTCTTTTCTTTTTTTTTTTCTTTTACAATTTTTGCTTTTTATTTTTTTATTTATTTTTTTACTTTCATCAGAGTAGTTCAGTGTCACCATAGCAACACTGTACTCCTCTGGGGGAGTTGATCAGAGACTTATTTTTTATTTATTTATTTTTTTTTACAATGAACTGTCAAAAATGGGTTTACCTTTTGTGATCTGTGATTGGGTACAGCTATTCACATGGTACAGGGTGCTGTGATTGGCCCAGGTACCGTGTGATAGCTGTAGGCCAATCACGGCATAGGCAATACAGCTGTTATGAATTAATTCATTCATAACCGTTTTGTTGACATTGTGATCATGTGATTGGATAGCGAGTACCGCGGATCTGCAGTCAAATGTGTCCATCGATGGGGGGGGGGGGCGCGTGTGAGCGAATAGCGCCTAGACATATGCAATTCGTTTTGATCCAAATTAGTTTAACAAATGTTTCCAAATTCGTTAATTCTGACAATTTCAAATTTCTGAATTTTTGTTACTTCGAATTCGAAAATTCTGTAATTCGAAAATCGGAAAATCCCGAAAATCCGAGATTCGGAAAATGTGAAAATTCGAACACCCAATAATTTGAAAATCTGAAATAACTGACTAATAATCTTGTAACTATTATACTAACTATTAAGTTATAGGTATTGGAATTTCCTTTCAAATATGGCTGTTAGCGATAGTGAACGTAAATACGAAATTTATCACTAGCAGCCAAATTTGAAAGGAAATTTCAGTACCCATAACTTAATAGTTATTTATTGGTTAGTCATTATTTAGAATTTACGGATTTTCTCTCTTTATTTTAGAATTTCCAAATTTTCGAATTTCTGACTTTTCACATTTTTTACTTCTGAATCTCGGCATTTTTGAATTAGCGAATTCTCGAAATTCTCAAATTTCCACATTTTTGTATCTCCAACTTTTCAAATCTTTTTACTTCCGAATCTCGGCATTTTCGAATTACTGAATTCTCGAATTTCCTAGTTTCCACATTTTTTAATTTCCAACTTCAAATTTCTTACTACCAAATCTCAGCATTTTTGAATTACCGAATTTCCTAGTTTCCAAATTTTCGAATTTCCGACTTCAAATTTTTTACTTCTGAATCTCTGCATTTTCGAATTACTGAATTCTCAAATTTCCTAATTCCCAAATTTTTGAATTTCCGACTTCAAATTTTTTACTACCGAATCTCGGCATTTGTGAATTACCGAATTCTCAAATTTCCAAATTTTTGAATTTCCGACCTTTTCCAATTTTTTTACTTCCAAATCTCTGCATGTTGGAATTACTGAATTCTCAAATTTCCAAATGTTCGTATTTCCGACGTTTCGAATTTGTTACTTCCGAATCTCAGCATTTTCGAATTACCGATTTCTCGACTTTCCTAATTTCCGACTTTTCTAATTCTTTATTTCCGAATCTCTGCATTTTCGATTTACCAAATTCTGGAATTTCCAAAATTCGAATTCCCCGAATTTTTAAATTTCCTGAATTCCGAAAAAAAAAAAACGGAACGAAAACGGCCACATTTTTTGGCCATCTGTCTAATAGCGCTCCCCCCTTGTGAAATGAGGAAGGCTCCAGCCGAAACGCGTTAGATTTCAGATGTAGCATTGCTGATTGTGCCAATTAAAGGTTCAAGCCTGCCAGTTGCCGGCATTTTTTTTCTTCCAAATAGCGCCCCCCTTAGCCTGGGCAGGCAAAATGAGGCGATGTTGCCTGCATGATCCGACCTGTTGCAGTGCATGTACTGCGGCTGGTCAGCAGGTAGTTAATATACAAAACAACAATAACAACGGAAAGAAAGAACAACAGAAAACAAAAGACAAAACAGTGCGTTCCGTAAACAAATCTCACTAATGCATGTAAGATAACTAACAAAGTATGCCAGCTCAGCTCCAAATGCCAATACATAAATCACATCACAGCATTACATAAATATAAACAGGAAATAAAAAGTAGTAACACAAAATATAATGGCATAAAATTAGGTAACAGAATAAACCCGCAATGGATAAACAGCCAGCCAGGGGGCACTGTCTTCTATATAATTTTTGTACACGACCCCCTATGTTGGTATTGCTGAACCATTATTATGCCAATGAAGAAATGCCGGTGGGATGGGGACGACCACTCCCAAGCTGTTCCTTTTCAAGCTACAAATAGGAAATGTGTGACCCTTAACCACTTCACCTCCACGCCCGCCGCACTCTCCAGCAGTGTGCCAGCGGCTCGGGAGGACTCGATGTCCCGCGATCGCCTGGCAGAGAAGAGAAACGGAAAACCGCTGATGTAAAAACGGCGATTCACCGTTATGCCAGGCGGCATGTAAGAGATCTACTGATCCCTGTCACTGGGGTCAGTTAGATCTCTGGTGCCCCTGGCAGCCCAGCCCCCCCATAGTTAGAACACCACCTAGGGTGCACAGTTACCCCCCTAGATCGCCCCCTGCAGGTTAAACCCTTCACTGCCAGTGCACTGACATTTATACAGTAATCAGTGGACATTTAAATTTCTGATTGCTGTATAAATGTCATTGGTCCCAAAAAAGTAAAAAATGTCTGCCGCAATATCGCTGTCCCGATAAAAATCGCAGATCCCCGCCATTACTATTAAAAAAAAATAGTAAAAACCCCAGAAATGAATTCTCATGGTTTGTAAACGCGGCAACTTTTGCACAAATCAATCAATAAACGCTGATCATGATTTTTATTTTTACCACAAATATAAGGAAGAATATAAATCAGCCAAAACAATGCGATATTTTTATGGAATTTTTATAATACTAGTAATGGCGGCGATCAGCGGGATTGTGATATTGTAGCGGACAATCGTACACTAACTGACATTTTTGACACTTTGCGGGAAGCAGTGACACTGTCCTAGGGTATACCAGAGATAATCTCAGCACACTCCATAGGAATATAGGCATAGGTGTGCGCAGACTATTGCATTAGGGTGTGCACCCCCAAAGCTCAGACACACATGCGTGTGTGTGTGTGTATATAGTATCTGACAAAAGTAAGTACACCCCTCACATTTGTGTAAATATTTTATTCTATCTTTTCATGTGACAACACTGAAGAAATGACACTTTGCTACAATGTAAAGTAGTGAGTGTACAGCTTGTATAACAGTGTAAATTTGCTGTCCCCTCAAAATAACTCAACACACAGCCATTAGTGTCTAAACCGCTGGCAACAAAAGTGAGTACACCCCTAAGTGAAAATGTCCAAATTGGACCCCAATTGGCCATTTTCCCTCCCCGGTGTCATGTGACTCGTTAGTGTTACAAGGTCTCAGGTGTGAATGGGGAGCAGGTGTGTTAAATTTGGTGTTATCACTCTCACTCTCTCATACTGGTCACTGGAAGTTCAACATGGCACCTCATGGCAAAGAACTCTCTGAGGATCTGAAAAAAAGAATTGTTGCTCTACATAAAGATGGCCTAGGCTATAAGAAGATTGACAACGGTCGCCAAATCTGTGATTACCGACACACAACTCAATAAAACTCCCCTGTCGTTTAAATGTGACAATATGTTCGACATGTGAGTGATGAAATGTAACATCGTTTCACAGTAAAGAAGTCACAACAGTGTACTTTTCTATCTTATTTTATAAATGTGTTTACACTCCCCACATGAATGAAAACAGTCTATGATATATGTGTGTGTGTGTGCGTACACACAGACTCGAAACCCCCACGTGTGGGA
>BLSH010256752.1:85935-99729 GCA_018402905.1 Glandirana rugosa
TGAGGAGGCGGCAGAGCGGCCGTGTTAGTCGTAAATCTGCGTTGTAGGGCTTATGGTCAACAACCAAAAGTGGAGGCTATTGTGGCCTCGTCGACCTCCAGTTTGCCGCCTCAACCCTATTGTCGACGACACGGGTCCTGAGGCTGATTAATGAGTCTTAATTTAGCATGCCTAATAACCTGCGGCAAGTTGCGACTCGAAAGAAGGGTGAACTTTTGCGACCGCTCTGCCTTAGGACGTTGACGGTCTTTCGGCTAGGTTAATTAGTAGTTACATACTCTAGGGGATATCCCTTTACACTGTTATACAAGCTGTACACTCACTATTTTACATTGTAGCAAAGTGTAATTTCTTCAGTGTTGTCACATGAAAAGATAGAATAAAATATTTGCAAAAATGTGAGGGGTGTACTTACTTTTGTGAGATACTGAATGTTGTATTGAAGTGATGTCTTGGTGTCCGGCGGTGGCCATCATTGGGCGCTCTATGGATGACCAAGGCTCCTCGTCTTTCTATCTATTTCCCTATAGGGGATCTCATACATTGATGATTAATTGGATCGGCTTTCTGGCAGTTGCAGGATTCCGTCTCGCCAGCGTTTTCAAGTGGGAAGAAAGCTCAGCGTTGAACGGCGTCCAATAATCCGTACGATTTAATTCTGAGTAATTAGTCGGAGTCCTGGGCACAGCAGCTGTTATCCCAACTCCGCCGTTTGACCTCCAGCTGCTCCGGTGTTATCGGAGGTGAAAACCAACAACTGGTATTCGGGATGTTGCGTCTAAATGCTGATTGTGCCGGCGAGACGGCGGAGGAGTTCACCTTTTCCCGTATCGGTGTCACGAGTTACAGATTTTTTTTTTTATTACCTTGATCATCTCAATGCCAAAATAGGCTTTGGGTATTGCAGATTAGTAAATAGATATTTAATAGAACCCCAAATCCGGAAATTATTTAAAACATGAAGATGACGGAATCATGTTTAACCACTTCAGCCCCGGAAGGATTTCCCCCTTTATGACCAGAGCACTTTTTGCGGCTCGGCACTGCTTCGCTTTAACTGACAAGTGCGCGGTCATACGGCGTTGTACCCAAACAAGATTTGCGTCCTTTTTTTACCCACAAATAGAGCTTTCTTTTGGTGGTATTTGATCCCCGCTGCGTCATTTCTGATCGCCGCTATAAACAAAAGAAGAGCGACAATTTTGCAAAAAAAACCAATATTTTTTGCTTTTTGCTAAAATACAAATCCAAAAAAAATATAAAAAAACCCAATTTCGTCATCGGTTTTGGCCGATTTATATTCTTCCTCATATTTTTGGTAAAAAAAATGGCGTATATTGACTGGTTTGCGCAAAAGTTGCCGCGTTTACGAATGATGAGAATTCATTCATGGGGTTTTTATTTATTTAATTTACTAGTGATGGCAGCGATCTGTGATTTTTAGTGGTACTGCGACATTGCGGCGGACATGTCGGACCTTTTTGACACTTTTTTGGGACCATTGGCATTTATACAGCGATCAGTGCTATGAAAATGCACTGATTACTGTGTAAATGTCACTGGCAGGGAAGGGGTTAACCTGCAGGGGGCGCTCTAAGGGTTAACTGTGTTCCCTGTGTTTGTTACTAACTGTGTGGGGGCTGGGCTGAGTGGGGGAGGAGAGTGATTGCGGCTCCCATATACAGGAAGCCTGCGATCACATTCCTCTCCCCTGTCAGGGTGTTTACATACACGGACCTCCGTTCTGTCACTGCGGGGGAGCCATCGCGGGTAGCCGACAGAGACCGGGTCTGCCCTACCTGCTGGCTCCCCCGGAACACAGTGAGCTTGCCTCCAGCGGCGCACGCTCATGATCCGTGTTCTCGCAGCCGCCATCAGGTGACGGCGGTGTTAGGTCTGCTAGGAACCCCAACCATCACTCCAGTTTCCTGACCAGTAGTCTTGTTATCCGGGTATCAGGTGGAGGACAGTTGCAGTCCTACAGCCAGAATTCTGGGACCTCTATAAGTGCAAACAATCTCAATCAAGGAACTACAATAAATAATAGACTCACTGTTAGTAGCAAATCCGGGCAGAGGTCCAAGGGATAAGCCAGAGACAGCGTCAGAGACAGGCAAGGTTCGGAACAATCGGGCAACGAAGTACAGGAGGGTAATCCAAAGGCGCAAGTCGGGAACAAGCAAAGTTAGTAACAGGCAAAAAACAGGATAAATGGCTGGAAGTAACTAAAACCTATATTCAGGCAAGGACAGGAAGGGGAAGTGAGGTTTTATAGAGTACTAATTGAGGTGACTGCCTACAGCTGGCCACTGGGTGGAGCCAGAGTCACCATCAGAAAGCAGTAGATACCCAGGACTCCACAAGGATAGTAGATACTCCGTTGCTAAGGCCGTAAGGAACAGACCACAAGAACACAAGTTCCAAGATCGATCCCCGGTCAAGATGTGACAGTACCCCCCCACACAAAGATGCCTCCCGACTATTTGGGCTTGGAAGGATTCTTATTATGAAAACAACTTGACTAGTCGTGGGGCATGGACATCTCGAGCGGGTACCCAAGTCCTTGGACATCTCGAGCGGGTACCCAAGTCCTTGGACATCTCGAGCGGGTACCCAAGTCCTTGGACATCTCGAGCGGTACCCAAGTCCTTTCTGCAGTATCTTGTAGCCTTTCCAGTCCACAAGATACTGCAATTGTCTACCCTTACGTCAGGAATCCAGAATTTTACTAATTTCATATTCTTGGGGGTTATCAACCAAGACAGGAGAAGGACGTCTAGAGGGTAGTGAAAACCTATTCTTGTAAAAGGGTTTAACCACTTCAGCCCCGGAAGGATTTCACACTTTAGGACCAAAGCACTTTTCGCGATTTGGCGCTGCGTCGCTTTAACTGACAACTGTGCGGTAAAAGAAGAGCGACAATTTTGCAAAAAACACAAATTTCTTACTTTTTGCTAAAATACAAATCAAAAAAAAAAATACAAAAAAACATTTTTTTTCATCGGTTTTGGCCGATTTATATTCTTCCTCATATTTGTGATAAAAAAAATTGCAATCAGCGTTTATTGATTGGTTTGCGCAAAAGTGGCCGCGTTTACGGATGGTGAGAATTCATTTCTGGGTTTTTTATTTATTTTTTACTAGTAATGGCGGTGATCTGCGATTTTTAGCGGTACTGCGATATTGCGGTGGACATGTCGGACTATTTTGACACTTTTTTGGGACCATTGGCATTTATACAGCGATCAGTGCTATAAAAATGCACTGATTACTGTGTAAATGCCATTGGCAGTGAAGGGGTTAACCTGCAGGGGGCGCTCTAAGGGTTAACTGTGTTCCCTAGGTGTGTCCTAACTGTGTGTGGGCTGCCCTAGCAGGGGAAGGGAAGTGATCACAGCTTCCATGTAGTGGAAGGCTGTGATCACAGCCCTTCCCCCTCTCACAGAACGGAGGTCCGTGTTTACTTACACGGACCTCCGTTCTTTCAGTGCGGGGGGGGGGGGCATCGCGGGTATCCGGCGGCGATCGAGTCCGCCGCACCCGCTCCCTGGCCCCCCCGAACACAGTGAGCGTGCGGGCATGCCTCCGGCGGCGCACGCTCACAGTGCGCGATCTCGCAGCCGCCGTCGTATGACGGCGGTTTGAGATATCGAGCCACTTTGTCACCGTCAACCTGCGGTTGGCGGTCGGCAAGTGGTTAAGCAAGGATGCCTGAAACTTATTGGGAATCCGAAGATGTGAGGGCAAACTAGGTTTATAGGCCACCGGGTTGACTTGACTAAGGATGCGGAAAGGTCCAATATATCTAGGCCCAAATTTGGGGGAAGGTTGTCTCAGTTTGATGTTCTTAGTGGACAACCATAGAAGCTGATTAATACGAAAATGGGGTGCAGGTCTTCTGCGACGATCTGCGTACCTCTTGTAACTGTGAACCGACTGCAGCAACACTTTCCTTATTTCCTTCCAATGCTTGGTTAACCTAGGCACCATGTTGGCTTCTGCAGGTACCTCTACTTGTGAAGATTGGAAGGGAAGGACTTTGAGTTGATAACCAAAGGCAGCTTGGACAAGGAGAACATTTCAAGGAAGAGTGTCACTGAGTTGTGGGCCAATTCAGCTAGAGGAAGCATCTCACTCCAGTTCAGTTCAGCATTAACCTAAGCTCTTAGATAGGCTTCTAAATCTTGATCAACCCTTTCTGTTTGGCCGTTAGGTTGAGGGTGGTATCCAGAAGACAAGGAATTCTTGATACCCAGATTTTTGCAAACCGCTCTCCAGAAAGAAGAAATGAATTGTGGCCCTCTGTCGCTAACAATATCAACCAAAATACCTTTTTTCAATGAAAGATAGAGCCAGGCTTGGGGCTGAAGGTAGGGCAGGCATCGGAATGAAGTGTGCCAATTTCGAAAACCTGTCTACAACTACCCAGATGACGGTATTCCCCCTGGAAGCCAGCAAATCCATGACAAAATCCATACTGGTATGAGTCCACGGAGCATGGGGAACAGGTAGTGGTTGTATAAATTATATATAACCATACAATCCCATTTACAATCCTTCACCCACAGTTAATCCAAAGGAAGGCAAAAAACCCCAACAAAGCATGATCCAAATTGCTATAACAGGGGAAAAAACTCCTTCCTGATCCCAAGAAAGGCAATCGGATTTTCCCTGGATCAACTTTACCTATAAATGTCAGTCGCCAGTTATTTACATTAAGGAAAGAATCCAGGCCTTTTTTAAAGCAATCAACCGTGCTGGCCAAAACCACCTCTGGAGGGAGTCTATTCCACATTTTCACAGCTCTTACTGTGAAGAAACCTTTCCGTATTTGGAGATCTTTTTTCCTCTAGACGTAAAGAGTGCCCCCTTGTCCTCTGCGGTGACCTTAAAGTAAATAACTCAACACCAAGTTCACTATATGGACCACTTATGTATTTATACATGGAGATCATATCCCCCTTATGTATTTATACATGTTGATCACATCCCCCCTTATGTATTTATACATGGAGATCATATCCCCCTTATGTATTTATACATGGTTATCATATCCCCCCTTAATCTCCTCTTCTCAAGAGAGAATAAATTCAGATCCTCAAATCTTTCCTCATAGCTGAGCTCCTCCATGCCTCTTATTAGTTTGGTTGTCCTTCTCTGCACTTTCTCCAGTTCCCCGATATCCTCTTTGAGAACTGGAGCCCAAAAACTGAACTGCATATTCCAGATGAGGTCTTACTAATGATTTGTACAGGGGGGCAAAATTATGTCTCTCTCTCTGGAGTCCATACCTCTCTTAACCACTTACCGACCGCAGTCTGACGGCGACAGAGTGGCTCGTTATCGCAAACCGCCATCATATGACGGCGGCTGCGATAACTAGTGCTGTGAGCACGCGCGCGCCGCCGGAGGCGCACTCACACGCTCACTGTGTCCGGGGGGGGGGGGCAGGGCGGGCTTGATCGTCACCAGCTACCCTCGATGGCCCCCCCGCAGTGAGAGAACGGAGGTCCGTGGATGAAAACATGGATCTCCATTCTCATAGAGGGGGAAGGGCGATGATCACAGGCTTCCTGTATATGGAAGCCATGATCATCCCCTTTCCCCAGCCAGGGCAGTCCCCATACAGTAAGAACACGCCCAGGGAACACAGTTAACCCTTAGAGCGCCCCCTGCAGGTTAACCCCTTCACTGCCAATGGCATTTACACAGTAATCAGTGCATTTTTATAGCACTGATCGCTGTATGAATGTCAATGGTCCCAAAAAAGTGTCAAAATGGTCCGACATGTCCGCTGTAATATCGCAGTACCGCTAAAAATCGCAGATCGCCACCATTACTAGTAAAAAATGTAAAAAAAATAAAAACCCCAGAAATTAATTCTCATCGTCCGTAAACGCGGCAACTTTTGCGCAAACCAATCAATAAACGCAGATTGTGATTTTTTTTACCAAAAATATGAGGAAGAATATAAATCGGCCAAAACCGATGGAAAAAAATGCTTTTTTTGTATTTTTTTTTTGTATTTGTATTTTAGCAAAAAGTAAGAAATTTGTTTTATTTTTTTGCAAAATTGTCGCTCTCCTTTTGTTTATAGCGGTGATCAGAAATGACGCAGAGGGGATCAAATACCACCAAAAGAAAGTTCTATTTGTGGGGAAAAAAAAGGACGCAAATTTAGTTTGGGTACAACATCGCACGACCGCGCAATTGTCAGTTAAAGCGACGCTGAGCCGAATTACAAGAAGTCCTCTGGTCCTAAAGTGGGAAATCCTTCCGGGGCTGAAGTGGTTAATACAAGAGAGGATTTTGCTTGCTTTGGAAACCGCAGCTTGGCATTGCATGCCATTATTAAGCTTATGATCTACCAAAACCCCCAGATCCTTCTCCAGTATGGATTCCCCCAGTTGTACTCCCCCTATTATGTACGATGCATGCATATTCTTAGCCCCTAAGTGCAGAACTTTACATTTATCAACATTAAACCTCATTTGCCACATAGTCGCCCAATTAGACAGTGCATTGAGGTTGGCTTGTAAGTTGGAGACATCCTGTAAGGACTCCACTCCACTGCATAGCTTGGTGTCATCTGCAAACACTGTAATGGTTCTTTTAATCCCAGACCCGATATCATTTATAAATATATTGAAAAGTAAGGGTCCCAACACTGAACCTTGGGGTCACCACTGATAACCTTAGACCATTCAGAATAAGAATCATTAACCACTACTCTCTGAATTCGGTCTTTTAGCCAGTTTTCTATTCATTTACAAATTGATCTTTCCAAGCCTGTAGACTTTACCTTACACATTAGCTGTGTGTGGGGAACGGTGTCAAACACTTTTTTGCAAAATCCAAATATACCACGTCTACAGCCACCCCTCTGTCCAAGTATACCACGTCCACAGCCACCCCTCTGTCCAAGTATACCACGTCCACAGCCACCCCTCTGTCCAAGTATACCACGTCCACAGCCACCCCTCTGTCCAAGTATACCACGTCCACAGCCACCTCCTCTGTCCAAGTATACCACGTCCACATCCACCCCTCTGTCCAAGTATACCACGTCCATGGCCACCCCTCTGTCCAAGTATACCACATCCACAGCCACCCCTCTGTCCAAGTATACCACGTCCACAGCCACCCCTCTGTCCAAGTATACCACGTCCACAGACATCCCTCTGTCCAAGTATACCATGTCCACAGCCATCACTCTGTCCAAGGTTTTACTTACCACCTCATAAAAAGAAATCAAGTTTGGTTGATAACTTCTGTCTTTCATGCATCCATTCTGTCTGTTGCTTAAAACATTTTTTCCAACAAGAACTCATCTATGTGGTCTTTTATTAAACTCTCCAGTATCTTCCCAGCTATAGAAGTTAAACTAACAGGTCTATAGTTACTCGGTAAAGACTTTGATCCCTTTTTAAATATGGGCAGCACATTGGCCCTATGCCAATCCAGTGGTACAATTCCAGTCATTAAGGAGTCCCTAAAAATGAGATACAATGGCTTTGAAATGACAGAGCTCAATTCCTTTAGGATCCGCTGATGGATGCCATGTGGTCCAGGTGCTTTATCTACCTTTATTCTGTCTAAATACTTCTGAACCATTTCACTTTTGAGCCATTGTGGATCATTTGGGGCTGTGTCACTACCACCCCCATTATGCACATGAGCTCCCCCCATGCTCCTTTGTATACACAGAGCTGAAGAAAGTATTTAATAAGTTTGCCTTCTCTTTGTCCCCAATCATGCACTCTAGATTATTTTGTAAAGGGCCTACATGCTCAGATCTGGCCTTTTTACTATTAATATATTTGAAGAATTTTTGGGGGTTTGTCCTACTATCTTTTGCAATCTGTCGTTCGTTTTGAATTTTTGCATCCTTGATTTCCTTTTTACATATTCTGTTATATTCTTTGTAACATTTAAAAGATGATAGTGTTACCTCATTTTTATATTTTTTAAATGCTCTTTTCTTTTCATTTATAACTTTTTTAACTTTGGCCATGAGCCACATAGGTTTCTTCTTTAGCCTTTTAAACTTATTGCCCATGGGAATAAACTTTACAGTGAGTTCGCATACAGTTTTTTTTAAAAATTCCCATTTCTGTTCTGTGTTCATCGATGCCAATATTCCCACCCAGTCTAAGTCCTGGAGAGCAGCGTGTTTTTATCTTTCCCATTTGTGTTTGTTGCTTGCAGCTTACATTAAATGAAATGTTATGGTCACTGTTACCCAGATGTTCTTTTATATGAATATTGGTAATAAGCTCTGCATGGTTTGAGATTACCAGGTCCAGCAAAGTGTAATTCCTAGTTGGGGGCCTCAATAAACTGGACCATAAAATTGTCCTATAATAGGATTATACATTTTTGCCCTTTAACTGTCCCAGCAGTGTCATTACTCCAGTTAATTTCCGGGTAGTTAAAATCCCCGATTATTATCACTGTCCCAGCCCTTTCAGCTCTTTCCATCTGTGCAAAGAGCCTCCACCTCCTCTTTAAAATTGGGAGGTCTACAACAAACTCCAATGATAACATTTGCAGTGTGCCCATATATTCCCATATGCAGATCTACCCATAATGCTTCAGACTCATCACACTCTCCATCAACTAGGTCCTCATTCACACTCGCTTTGAGATCACTTTTCACATACAGACAGACACCACCAACCTTCCGTTTTACCCTGTCTTTCCATAAGAGAGCATAGCTAGGAATATTAATAGCCCAGTCATGTGAAGAATGAAGCCAAGATTCAGCTATACCAATCAAATCATAGTTCTCCTCATGCACCAGAGCTTCCAACTCACCTATTTTGCTTGGCAGACTCCTGGCATTGGTGAACAAACACTTTAATTCACTGTAACAATTTGCACATTTATGTTGCATATTTTTAATTTTAGTACAGACCGTACCATTTCCAATGGTTGATTGTAACATGGAAACCTTCATATCATCTTCCATAGCCCTCCCCCCATCTTTCCCCATTCCACCCACCAATAGGGGCTGACCCCTGTCTGACCTGTCTACCCCATTATAATCTAATGCCCCCCCCCCCAATCCTAGTTTAAATACTCCTCCAGCCTTCCCATAAACCTCTCCCCTAGCACAACAGACCCCCTTCCATTTAGGTGCAAACCGTATTTAGCATATAGGTTGCACCCCAATGAAAAGTCAGCCCAGTGCTCTAAAAACCCAAAGCCCTCCTCCTTACACCAGGTCTTTAGCCATGCATTCAGGGCTCTAATCTCCCCCTGTCGTTCCTGTGTTGCTCATGGCACAGGCAATATTTCAGAGAATATTTCCTTGGAGGTCCTTCCCTTCAATTTACAACCTAATTCTTTAAATTGGTTCTTAAGGAGCCTCCACCTTCCATATATTCTGTCATTGGTTCCAACGTGGTCCAAGACAGCTGGGTCATGCCCAGCCCCTCCCAGTAATTTATCAACCCTGTCCACCACATGCCGAACCCTGGCACCAGGAAGATCCTGGCGAAAAAAATTATTCTATCAGTCCTCCTAATACACATCTGCCTCTTTACAGGTAGACGAAGGGGACCCCCCAGGCACTATATTGGAAGGAATTTTTCATTTTTATGCTTTCACTTTAAAATTAAAAAAATAACTGCTCATTTAAAAATGACGTTTTTCACAAACCTTTTTTTCATTGATACATGTCCCCCAGGGAAGGACCCAGACCCCTGTAACCATTGTATGCCCAATTACTTGCATATATGCCTTCAAAATGGGCACTTTTGATTTTTGACGTTCGGGTCCCATTGACTGTAATGGGGTTCGCTATTTGGGTGTGAACTTTCGCAGTGTTCAAAAGTCATGGTGCAAACCAAACAGGGGTCCGTTCGGCCCAGCCCAAGTCCTCTGATGCCCATGTACCAACATCGCAACCACACGCTGTGCAGTGTCCCCCCCTGCCACCTATCACATCCGTGTTTGCATTTTATTGCACTTTTAACCCAAGATGGCGTCATGGCTATGCAAATTAAATAGAAGAGTGCCACATCCTAGAAATTCATACATTTGGGCAGTGATTGAAAGGGTGGATTTTATAGGCACCAATTATTAAAATTGATAATAATTTTATTGGTTACAAAAATATTTTTTTACATTGAAAAAAATATCCATTCAATACATAGGTTTGTGAACTGTGGGGGAAAAGGTGAGCTGTGGATGGTGGGGTCCAATAGTGACCGGTGGATTATGGGATTCATAGGTGAGCTGTGGGTGATGGGGTTCATAGGTAAGCTGTGGATGATGAGGTTTATAGGTGAATTGAGGATGGTGGGGTTCATATGTGAGCTCTGGAAGACGGGGTTTATAGGTGAGCTGTGGGTTATGGGTTCAGAGGTAAGCTGTGGACAGTGGGAGAAGAGGTGAGCTGTGGATGGTGGGGTTTATTGGTGAGCTGTGGATGGTGGGGATCATTACTGAGCTGTGGATGGTGGGGTTCATAGGTGAGCTGTGGATAATGGGGTTCATAGGTAAGCTGTGGACGGTGGTAGAAGAGGTGAGCTGTGGATGGTGGAGTTCATTGGTGAGCTGTGGATGATTGGGTTTATTCCTGAGCTGTGGATGGTGGTATTCATTGGTGAGCTATGGATAATGGGGTTCATTAGTGAGCTGTGGATGGTGGAGTTTATAGGTGAGCTGTGAATGATGGGGTTTATAGGTGAGTTGTGGGTGATGGGGTTCATTGGTGAGCTGTGGATGGTGTGGTTCATAGGTGAGCTGTGAATGATGGGGTTTATAGGTGAGTTGTGGGTGATGGGGTTCATAGGTGAGCTGTGGATGGTGGGGTTCATAGGTGAGCTGTGGATGGTGAGGTTCATAGGTGAGCTGTGGATGGCGGGGTTCATAGGGGAGCTGTTGATGATGGGTTTCATAGACTAGCTGTTGATGATGGTGTTCATAGGTGAGCTGTGGATAATGAGGTTCATAGATAAACTGTGGACGTGGTAGAAGAGGTGAGCTGTGGATGTTGGGGTTCATTGATGAGCTGTGGATGGTGGTGTTTATTAGTGAGCTGTGGATGGTGGTGCTCATTGGTGACTTGTGGATGATGTGGTTCATAGGTGAGCTGTGGGGTTCAGAGGTAAGCTTTAGACAGTGGGAGAAGATGTGAGCTGTGGCTGGTGGGGTTCATTGGTGAGCTGTAGGTGTTGGGGATCATTGATGAGTTGTGGATGGTGTGGTTCATAGTTGAGCTGTGGATAATGGAGTTCATAGGTAAGCTGTGGACAGAGGTAGAAGAGGTGAGTTGTGGATTGCGGGGTTCATTGGTGAGCTGTGGATGGTGAGGTTTATTGCTGAGCTGTGGATGGAGGTGTTCATTGGTGATCTGTGGGTGATGGGGTTCATAGGTGAGCTGTGGGTGATGGGGTTCATATGTGAGCTGTGAACGATGGGGTTCATTGGTGAGCTATGAATGGTGGGGTTTATAGGTGAGCTGTGAATGTAGGGAGAAGAGGTGAACTGTGGATGGTGGGGTTCATAGGGGAGCTCTGGATGATGGGTTTCATAGGCCAGCTGTTAATGATGGGGTTAGTAGGTGAACTGTGGATGATGAGGTTCAAAGGTGAGCTGTGAACAGTGGGAGAAGAGGTGATGCTGTGGATGTTGGGGTTCATTGGTGGGGTTCATAGGAGAATTGTAAACCCAGCTGTGGGTGATGGTATTCATAGGTGAGCTGTGGACGGTGGGGTTCATAGGTGGGCTGTGGATGGCAGGGTTTATTGGTGAGCTGTGGGTGATGGGATTCAGAGATAAGCTTTGGAAGGTGGGAGAAGAGGTAAGTTTTGGCTGGTGTGGTGCATTGATGAGCTGTGTTAGTTGGGATTAATTGGGGAGCTCTGGATGGTGGGGTTTATAGGTGGGCTGTGGATGGAGGGCTTTATAGATGAGCTGTGGGTGATGGGGTTCAGAGGTAAGCTTTGAACGGTGGGAGCAGAGGTAAGCTGGGGCTGGTGTGGTGCATTTGTGAGCTGTGGATGGTGGGGTATATAGGTGAGCTGTGGGTGATGGGGTTTATAGGTGGGCTGTGGATGGCTGGGTTTATAGGTGAGCTGTGGGTGATGGGGTTCAGAGGTAAGCTTTGGACGGTGGGAAAAGAGGTAAGCTGTGGCTAGTGTGGTGCATTGGTGAGCTGTGGATGGTGTGGTGCATTGGTATGCTGTGGATGGTGGGGTTTATTGGTGAGCATTGATCAGGTTATAGGTGACCTGTGGGTAATGGGGTTCATAGGTGAGCTGTGCACGATAGGGTTCATAGATGAGCTGTGGATGATGGGGTTCAGAGATAAGCTTTGGATAGTGGGAGAAGATGTGAGCTGTGGCTGGTGGGGTTCATTGGTGAGCTTTGGAAGGTGGAGATCATTGGTGAGCTGTGAATGGTGGGGTTCATAGGTGATCTGTGGAATATGGGGTTCATAGGTAAGCTGTGGACAGTGGTAAAAGAGGTAAGCTGTGGATGGTGGGATTCATTGGTGAGCTGTGGATGAGGTGGTTCATAGGTGATCTGTGGATGATGGGGTTCATAGGTGAGCTGTGGATGATGGGGTTTATAGGTGACCTGTCGATGGGGTTTAAAGGGGAGCCGTGGACAGTAGGAGAAGAGGTGAGCTGTGGATTGCAGGGTTCATTGGTGAGCTGTGGATGATGGGGTCAATAGGTGAGCTGTGAATGATGGGGTTAATTAGTGGGCTGTGGGTGATGGGATTCATAGGTAAGCTGTGCATGATGGGGTTCATAGGTGTGCTGTGGATGATGGGGCTCACAGGAGGGCTGTGGATGGTGGGGTTCATAGGTAATCTGCGGATTATGGGGTTCATAGGTGAGCTGTGGATGATGGGGTTAATTGGTGAGCTGTGGGTGATGGGGTTATAGGTAAGCAGTGGACAAAGATAGAATAGGTGAGCTTTGGATGGTGGGGTTCACTGGTAAGCTTTGGATGGTGGTGTTGATTGGTGAGCTGTGGACGGTGGAGTTCACAGGTGAGCTGTGGATGGTGGGGTTCATATATGAGCTGTAGATTATGAGGTTCAAAGGTGAGCTGTAGACAGTGAGAGAAGAGCTGAGCTGTGGATGGTGGAGTTCATTGGTGAGCTGTGGATGATGGGGTTCATTGGTAAACTAACTGTAAATAGCAGGGATGATTGGTGAGCTGAGGATTATGGGGTTCATAGGTAAGCTGTGCATGATGGGGTTTATAGGTGAGCTGTGAACGGTGGGGTTCATAGGTGAGCTGTGGATGGTGGGGTTCATAGGTGAGCTGTGGATGATGGGGTTCATAGGCGAGCTCTTGGTGTATGGTGATGGGGTTAATAGGTGAGCTGTGGATGATGGAGTTCAAAGGTGAGGTGTGGACAGTGGGAGAAGAGGTGATGAGCCGTGTATGGCAGAGTTCATTGTGAGCTGTGGATGGTGGTGTTCATTGGTGAGCTGTGGATTATGGGGTTCATTGGTGAGCTGTGCATGATGGGGTTCATAGGTGGGCTGTGCATGATGGGGTTCATAGGTGAGCTTTGGATGGTGTGGTTCATAGGTGAGCTGTGGATGGTGGGGTTCATAGGTGAGCTGTGGATGGTGGGGTTCATAGGTGAGCTGTGGATAATGGGGTTCATAGGTGAGCTGTTGATGATGGTGTTCAAAGGTGAACTGTGGACAGTGGGAGAAGAGGTTACTTGGGGTATTAGGTGTCCAGTGGAGAAGAGGGTGACAGGTGTCAAGTGGAAACTTGTGGTAGTAGTTGTCGAGTGGATACTTGGGGTAATAG
>BLSH010256752.1:100632-116550 GCA_018402905.1 Glandirana rugosa
AGTGGATACTTGGGGTAGTAGGTATCGAGTGGATACTTGGGGTGGTAGGTGTCGAGTGGTTACTTGGGGTATTAGGTGTCGAGTGGTTACTTGTGGTGATAGGTGTCGAATGGAGAAGATGGTGACAGGTGTCGAATGGATACTTGGGGTATAAGGTGTCTAGTGGATACTTGGGGTGGTAAGTGTCGAGTGGATACTTGGGGTAATAGGTATCGAGTGGTTACTTGGGAAGCTGTGGATAGTGGTGTTCATTGGTGAGCTGTGGATTATGGGGTTCATTGGTGAGCTGTGGATGGTGGGGTTCATAGGTGAGCTATGGATGATGGGGTTCATAGGTGAGGTGTGGATGGTGAGGTTCATAGGTGAGCTGTGAACGGTGGGGTTCATAGGTGAGCTGTGGATGGTGGGGTTCATAGGTGAGCTGTGGATGATGGGGTTCATAGGTGAGCTATGGATGATGGGGTTCATAGGTGAGCTGTGAATGGTGAGGTTCATAGGTGATCTGTGGAATATTGGGTTCATAGGTAAGCTGTGGACAGTGGTAGAAGAGGTAAGCTGTGGATAGTGGTGTTCATTGGTGAGCTGTGGATTATGGGGTTCATTGGTGAGCTGTGGATGGTGGGGTTCATAGGTGGGCTGTGGGTGGTTGGGTTCATAGGTGGGCTGTGGATGGTTGGGTTCATAGGTGAGCTGTGGATAGTGGGGTTCATAGGTGAGCTGTGGATGGTGTGGTTCATAGGTGAGCTGTGAACGGTGGGGTTGGGGTTCATAGGTGAGCTGTGGATGGTGGGGTTCATAGGTGAGCTGTGGATGATGGGGTTCATAGGCGAGCTGTTGGTGTATGGTGATGGGGTTAATAGGTGAGCTGTGGATGATGGAGTTCAAAGGTGAGGTGTGGACAGTGGGAGAAGAGGTGAGCCGTGTATGGCAGAGTTCATTGTGAGCTTTGGATGGTGTGGTTCATAGGTGAGCTACGGATGGTGTGGTTCATAGGTGAGCTGTGGATGGTGGGGTTCATAGGTGAGCTGAGGGTGGTGGGGTTCATAGGTGAGCTGTGGATGGTGGGGTTTATAGGTGAGCTGTGGATGGTGGGGTTCATAGGTGAGCTGTGGGTAATGGGGTTCATAGGTGAGCTGTTGATGATGGTGTTCAAAGGTGAACTGTGGACAGTGGGAGAAGAGGTGAGCTGTGGATGGTGAGGTTCATTGGTGAGCTGTGGATGGTGGGGTTCAAATGTGAGCTGTGGACAGTGGAAGAAAAGGTAAGCTTGTGGATGGTGTGGTTCATTGGTGAGCTGTGGATAATGGGGTTCATAGGTGAGCTGTGAATGGTGGGGTTCATAGGTGATCTGTGGAATATGGGGTTCATAGGTAAGCTGTGGACAGTGGTAGAAGAGGTAAGCTGTGGATAGTGGTGTTCATTGGTGAGCTCTGGATGGTGTGGTTCATAGGTGAGCTGTGGATGGTGGGGTTCATAGGTGAGCTGTGGATGATGGGGTTCATAGGTGAGCTGTGGATGGCGGGGTTCATAGGTGAGCTGTGGATAATAGGGTTCATAGGTGAGCAGTGGATGGTGGGGTTCAAATGTGAGCTGTGGACAGTGGGAGAAAAGGTAAGGTTGTGGATGGTGGGGTTCATAGGTGAGCTGTGAATAGTGGGAGAAGAGGTGAGCTGTGGATTTTAGGAGTTCATTGGTGAGCTGTGGGTGATGTGGTTCATAGGTAAGCAGTGAACGGTGGTAGAAGAGGTGAGCTGTGGATGGTGGGGGTTCACTGGTGAGCTGTGGATGGTGGGGTTCACAGGTGAGCTGTGGGTGATTGAGCCCTTAGGTGAGCTGTGGATGATGGGGTTGAAAGGTGAGCTGTGGACAGTGGGAGAAGAGGTGAGCTGTGGATGGCGGGGTTTATTGGTGAGGTGTGGATGGTGGGGTCCATAGGTGAGCTGTGGATGATGGGGATTGTAGGTAAGCTGTGGATGATGGGGTTCATTGGTGAGCTGTGAATGGTGGGGTTCATAAGTGAGCTTTGGACTATGGGGTTCATAGGTGGGCTGTGGATGGTGGGGTTCATAGGTGATCTGTGGATGATGGGGTTCATAGGGAAGCTGTTGATGATGGGGTTTATAGGTGACCTGTCGATGATGGGGTTTAAAGGTGAGCCGTGGACAGTGGGAGAAGAGGTGAGCTGTGGATTGTGGGGTTCATTGGTGAGCTGTGGATGATGGGGTCAATAGGTGAGCTGTGGGTGATGGGATTCATAGGTAAGCTGTGCATGATGGGGTTCATAGGTGTGCTGTGGATGATGGGGTTCATAGGTGGGCTGTGAACGGTGGTAGAAGAGGTGAGCTGTGGATGGTGGGGGTTCACTAGTGAGCTGTGGATGGTGGGGTTCACAGGTGAGCTGTGGGTGATTGAGCCCTTAGGTGAGCTGTGGATGATGGGGTTGAAAGGTGAGCTGTGGACAGTGGGAGAAGAGGTGAGCTGTGGATGGCGGGGTTTATTGGTGAGGTGTGGATGGTGGGGTCCATAGGTGAGCTGTGGATGATGGGGATTGTAGGTAAGCTGTGGATGATGGGGTTCATTGGTGAGCTGTGAATGGTGGGGTTCATAAGTGAGCTTTGGACTATGGGGTTCATAGGTGGGCTGTGGATGGTGGGATTCATAGGTGATATGTGGATGATGGGATTCTTAGGGAAGCTGTTGATGATGGGGTTTATAGGTGACCTGTCAATGATGGGGTTTAAAGGTAAGCCGTGAACAGTGGGAGAAGAGGTGAGCTGTGGATTGTGGGGTTCATTGGTGAGCTGTGGATGATGGGGTCAATAGGTGAGCTGTGGGTGATGGGATTCATAGGTAAGCTGTGCATGATGGGGTTCATAGGTGTGCTGTGGATGATGGGGTTCATAGGTGGGCTGTGGATGGTGGGGTTCATAGGTGAACTGTGGATGGTGGGATTCATAGGTAATCTGTGGATTATGGAATTTATAGGTGAGTTTTTGATGACGGGGTTAATAGGTGAGCTGTGGACAGTGGGATAAGAGATGAGCTGTGGATGGCGTGGTTTATTGGTGAGCTGTGGATGATGGGGTTCAAAGGTGAGCTGTGAACAGTTAGAAAAGAGGTGAGCTGTGGCTGGTGGGGTTCATTGGGGAGCTGTGGATGATGGGGTTCAAAGGTTAGCTGTGGACAGTGGGAGAAGAGGTGAACTGTGGGTGATGGGGTTATTGGTAAGCAGTGGACAATGATAGAAGAGGTGAGCTTTGGATGGTGGGGTTCACTGGTGAGCTTTGGATGGTGGTGTTGATTGGTGAGCTGTGGACGGTGGAGTTCACAGGTGAGCTGTGGATGGTGGGATTCATAGATGAGCTGTGGATTATGAGGTTCAAAGGTGAGCTGTAGACAGTGAGAGAAGAGCTGAGTTTTGAATTGTAGAGTTCACTGGTGAGCTGTGGATGATGGGGTTCATTGGTAAACTGTAAATGGTAGAGATCATTGGTGAGCTGTGGATTATGGGGTTCATAGGTAAGCTGTGGATGATGGGGTTTATAGGTGAGCTGTGAACGGTGGGAGAAGAGGTGAGCTGTGGATGATGGGATTCATAGGTGAGCTGTGGATGATGGGGTTCATAGGCGAGATGTTGGTGTATGTTGATGGGGTTAATAGGTGAGCTGTGGATGGTGGAGTTCAAAGGTGAGGTGTGTATGGTGGGGTTTATTGGTGAGCTGTGGATGGTGGGGTTTATTGGTGAGCTGTGGATGGTGGTGTTCATTGGTGAGCTTTGTATGATGTGGTTTATAGGTGAGATGTGGGTGATAGGGTTCATAGGTGAGCGGTGGATTATGGGGTTCATTGGTGAGCAGGGGATGGTGGGGTTCATAGGTGAGCTGTGGATGATGGGGTTCATAGGTGAGCTGTGGATGGTGGGGTTCATAGGTGGGCTGTGGATAGTGGGGTTCATAGATGAGCTGTGGATGGTGTGGTTCATAGGTGAGCTGTGGATGATGGGGTTCATAGGTGAGCTGTGGATGATGGGGTTCATAGGTGAGCTGTGGATGATGGGGTTCGTAGGTGAGCTGTGGATGGTGGGGTTCATAGGTGAGCTGTGGAAGGTGAGGTTTATTGGTGAGCTGTGGACGGTGGAGTTCATAGGTGAGTTGTGGATGGTGGGATTCATAGATGAGCTGTGGATTATGAGGTTCAAAGGTGAGCTGTAGACAGTGAGAGAAGAGCTGAGCTGTGGATGGTAGAGTTCATTGGTGAGCTGTGGATGATGGGGTTCATTGGTAAACTGTAAATGGTAGGGATCATTGGTGAGCTGTGGATTATGGGGTTCATAGGTAAGCTGTGGATGATGGGGTTTATAGGTGAGCTGTGTATGGTGGGAGAAGAGGTGAGCTGTGGATGGTGGGATTCATAGGTGAGCTGTGGATGATGGGGTTCATAGGCGAGATGATGGTGTATGTTGATAGGGTTAATAGGTGAGCTGTGGATGGTGGAGTTCAAAGGTGAGGTGTGGACAGTGGGAGAAGAGGTGAGCTGTGTATGGTGGAGTTTATTGTGAGCTGTGTATGGTGGGGTTTATTGGTGAGCTGTGGATGGCGGTGTTCATTGGTGAGCTGTGGATGGCGGTGTTCATTGGTGAGCTTTGTATGATGGGGTTTATTGGTGAGCTGTGGATGATGTGGTTTATAGGTGAGATGTGGGTGATAGGGTTCATAGGTGAGGGGTGGATTATGGGGTTCATTGGTGAGCTGTGGATGGTGGGGTTCATAGGTGAGCTGTGGATGATGGGGTTCATAGGTGAGCTGTGGATGGTGGGGTTCATAGGTGGGCTGTGGATGGTGGGGTTCATAGATGAGCTGTGGATGGTGTGGTTCATAGGTGAGCTGTGGATGATGGGGTTCATAGGTGAGCTGTGGATGATGGGGTTCATAGGTGAGCTGTGGATGGTGGGGTTCATAGGTGAGCTGTGGATAATGGGGTTCATAGGTGAACTGTGGACAGTGGGAGAAGAGGTGAGCTGTGGAAGGTGAGGTTTATTGGTGAGCTGTGGACGGTGGAGTTCACAGGTGAGCTGTGGATGGTGGTATTCATAGATGAGCTGTGGATTATAAGGTTCAAAGGTGAGTTGTAGACAGTGAGAGAAGAGCTGAGCTGTGGATGGAAGAGTTCATTGGTGAGCTGTGGATGATGGGGTTCATTGGTAAACTGTAAATGGTAGAAATCATTGGTGAGCTGTGGATTATGGGGTTCATAGGTAAGCTGTGGATGATGGGGTTTATAGGTGAGCTGTGAACGGTGGGAGAAGAGGTGAGCTGTGGATGGTGGGATTCATAGGTGAGCTGTAGATGATGGGGTTCATAGGCGAGATGTTGGTGTATGTTGATGGGGTTAATAGGTGAGCTGTGGATGGTGGAGTTCAAAGGTGAGGTGTGGACAGTGGGAGAAGAGGTGAGCTGTGTATGGTGGAGTTTATTGTGAGCTGTGTATGGTGCGGTTTATTGGTGAGCTGTGGATGGTGGTGTTCATTGGTGAGCTTTGTATGATGGGGTTTATTGGTGAGCTGTGGATGATGTGGTTTATAGGTGAGATGTGGGTGATAGGGTTCATAGGTGAGTGGTGGATTATGGGGTTCATTGGTGAACTGGGGATAGTGGGGTTCATAGGTGGGCTGTGGATAGAGGGGTTCATATGTGAGCTGTGGATGGTGTGGTTCATAGGTGGGCTGTGGATAGTGGGGTTCATAGGTGAGCTGTGGATGGTGTGGTTCATAGGTGAGCTGTGGATGATGGGGTTCATAGGTGAGCTGTGGATGATGGGGTTCATAGGTGAGCTGTGGATGATGGGGTTCATAGGTGAGCTGTGGATGGTGGGGTTCATAGGTGGGCTGTGGATAGTGGGGTTCATAGGTGAGCTGTGGATGGTGTGGTTCATAGGTGAGCTGTGGATGATGGGGTTCATAGGTGAGCTCTGGATGATGGGGTTCATAGGTGAGCTGTGGATAGTGGGGTTCATAGGTGAGCTGTGGATGGTGTGGTTCATAGGTGAGCTGTGGATGATGGGGTTCATAGGTGAGCTGTGGATGATGGGGTTCATAGGTGAGCTGTGGATGATGGGGTTCATAGGTGAGCTGTGGATGGTGGGGTTCATAGGTGGGCTGTGGATAGTGGGGTTCATAGGTGAGCTGTGGATGGTGTGGTTCATAGGTGAGCTGTGGATGATGGGGTTCATAGGTGAGCTCTGGATGATGGGGTTCATAGGTGAGCTGTGGATAGTGGGGTTCATAGGTGAGCTGTGGATGGTGTGGTTCATAGGTGAGCTGTGGATGATGGGGTTCATAGGTGAGCTGTGGATGATGGGGTTCATAGGTGAGCTGTGGATGATGGGGTTCATAGGTGAGCTATGGATGGTGGGGTTCATAGGTGAGCTGTGGATGGTGGGGTTCATAGGTGAGCTGTGGATAATGGAGTTCATAGGTCAACTGTGGACAGTGGGAGAAGAGGTGAGCTGTGGAAGGTGAGGTTTATTGATGAGCTGTGGATGGTGGGGTTCAAATGTGAGCTTTGAACAGTGGGAGAAAAGGTAAGCCAGTGGATGGTGTGGTTCATAGGTGAGCTGTGGATTATGGGGTTCATAGGTAAGCTGTGCATGATGGGGTTTATAGGTGAGCTGTGAACAGTGGGAGAAGAGGTGAGCTGTGGATAGTGGGGTTCATAGGTGAGCTGTGGATGATGGGGTTCATAGGCGAGATGTTGGTGTATGGTGATGGGGTTTATAGGTGAGCTGTGGATGGTGGAGTTCATTGTGAGCTGTGGATGGTGGGGTTTATTGGTGAGCTTTCTATGATGTGGTTTATAGGTGAGATGTGGGTGATAGGGTTCATAGGTGACCTGTGGATTATGGGGTTCATTGGTGAGCTGTGGAGGGTGGAGTTCATAGGTGAGCTGTGGATAGCGGAAGAAGAGGTGAGCTGTGGATTTTGGGGGTGCATCGGTGAGCTGTGGATTATGGGGTTCAAAGGTCAGCTGTGGACAGTGAGAGAAGAGGTGAGCTGTGGATGGTGGGGTTAATTGGTGAACTGTGGATGATGGGGTTATAGGTAAGCAGTGGATGATGGTAGAAGACGTGAGCTGGGGATGGTGGGGTTCACTGGAAAGTAGAGTTGCCACCTCATCCCTTTAAACTCGAACACGTATGAATTACAAAGGTTCTTTTGCTAATTTATCGCAGATAAGGCACCAAGTGAGTTTAATTACCACCTTAACAGCCACAGAACCTGTGTAATTAATATGTGTTTGGGTTTAAAGGGATGAGGTGGCAACCCTACGGGTGAGCTTTGGATGGTGGTGTGCATTGGTAAGCTGTGGATGTTGAGGTTCATAGGCTCAAAATTGAGCTTTTTGGCCACAACCATAAACCCTACATTTGGAAAGGAGTCAACCAGGTCTATGTTGAAAGGTTCACCATTCCTACTGTGAAACACGGAGGTGGATCACTGATGTTTTGGTGATGTGTGAGCTACAAAGGCACAGGAAATTTGGTAAAAATTGATGGCAAGATGAATGCAGTTATCAAAAAATACTGGAGGAACATTTGCATTCATCAGCCAGGAAGCTGCGCTTGGGACGTACTTGGACATTCCAACATGACAATCATCCAAACACAAGGCCAAGTCGACCTGTCATTGGCTACAGCAGAATAAAGTGAAGGCTCTGGAGAGGACATCTCAGTCTCCTGACCTCAATATCATTGAGCCACTCTGGGGAGATCTCAAACATGCAGTTCATGCAAGACAGCCCAAGAATTTCCAGGAACTGGAGGCTTTTTATCAAGAGGAATGGGCAGCTTTACCATCTGAGAAGATAAAGAGCCTCATCCACAAATACCACAAAAGACTTCAAGCTGTCATTAATGTTAAAGGGGTCAATACACGGTATTAAGAACTGGGGTATGTAAACTTTTGATCGGGGTCATTTGGGTAGTTTCTGTTGTCATTATGATATAAAAAGAGTAAACACCTTTGAGTGATAATACATGGCTTCAGCCAAACACTAACCATGAGTAAAAGAAATGTTTTTGTGTTATCATTAATATTCTCAGAAAAATGGCCAAGAAATCGTAAATTCTGCCAGGGTATGTAAACTTATGAGCACAGCTGTATATTGTGGGCGATTAGCTCGTGGGGATCACTTTTCAGGGAAAAGATTGAGCATGGATGTCAGTTTCTTTAAAATCTGATGGTTTGCCAGGTTTATTATTTCAGGTTTCAAACACACACAAAAGCAGAAAATAAAACCTTTCCGTCTGGCAGAATATATATAATGTAGGGGTGATGTATGGTATATATATATAATGTAGGGGTGATGTATGGTATATATATATAATGTAGGGGTGATGTATGGTATATATATATAATGTAGGGGTGATGTATGGTATATATATATAATGTAGGAGTGATGTATGGTATATATATATAATGTAGGGGTGATGTATGGTATATATATATAATGTAGGGTGATGTATGGTGTATATATAATGTAGGAGTGATGTATGGTATATATATATAATGTAGGGGTGATGTATGGTATATATATATAATGTAGGAGTGATGTATGGTATATATATATAATGTAGGGGTGATGTATGGTATATATATATAATGTAGGAGTGATGTATGGTATATATATATATAATGTAGGAGTGATGTATGGTGTATATATATAATGTAGGGGTGATGTATGGTATATATATATATAATGTAGGGGTGATGTATGGTATATATATATATAATGTAGGGGTGATGTATGGTATATATATAATGTAGGGGTGATGTATGGTGTATTTATATATAATGTAGGGGTGATGTATGGTGTATATATATAATGTAGGAGTGATGTATGGTGTATATATATAATGTAGGAGTGATGTATGGTATATATATATAATGTAGGGGTGATGTATGGTGTATATATATATATAATGTAGGAGTGATGTATGGTATATATATATAATGTAGGGGTGATGTATGGTATATATATATATAATGTAGGGGTGATGTATGGTATATATATAATGTAGGGGTGATGTATGGTGTATTTATATATAATGTAGGGGTGATGTATGGTGTATATATATAATGTAGGAGTGATGTATGGTGTGTGTATATATATATAATGTAGGGGTGATGTATGGTATATATATATAATGTAGGAGTGATGTATGGTATATATATATAATGTAGGGGTGATGTATGGTGTATATATATATAATGTAGGGGTGATGTATGGTATATATATATAATGTAGAGGTGATGTATGGTATATATATATATAATGTAGGGGTGATGTATGGTATATATATATATAATGTAGGAGTGATGTAGGGTATATATATATATAATGTAGGAGTGATGTATGGTATATATATATAATGTAGGAGTGATGTATGGTGTGTGTATATATATATAATGTAGGGGTGATGTATGGTGTATATATATATATATATATATAATGTAGGAGTGATGTATGGTATATATATATATAATGTAGGGGTGATGTATGGTGTATATATATATATATATATAATGTAGGAGTGATGTATGGTATATATATATATAATGTAGGAGTGATGTAGGGTATATATATATATAATGTAGGAGTGATGTATGGTATATATATATAATGTAGGAGTGATGTATGGTGTGTGTATATATATATAATGTAGGGGTGATGTATGGTGTATATATATATATATATATAATGTAGGAGTGATGTATGGTATATATATATATAATGTAGGAGTGATGTAGGGTATATATATATATAATGTAGGAGTGATGTATGGTATATATATATAATGTAGGAGTGATGTATGGTGTGTGTATATATATATAATGTAGGGGTGATGTATGGTGTATATATATATATATATATAATGTAGGAGTGATGTATGGTATATATATATATAATGTAGGGGTGATGTATGGTATATATATATATAATGTAGAGGTGATGTATGGTATATATATATATAATGTAGGGGTGATGTATGGTGTATATATATATAATGTAGGGGTGATGTATGGTGTATATATATAATGTAGGAGTGATGTAGGGTATATATGTAATGTAGGGGTGATGTATGGTATATATATAATGTAGGGGTGATGTATGGTATATATATATATATAATGTAGGGGTGATGTATGGTGTGTATATATATATAATGTAGGGGTGATGTATGGTATATATATATAATGTAGGAGTGATGTAGGGTATATATATATATAATGTAGGAGTGATGTATGGTGTGTATATATATATATATAATGTAGGGGTGATGTATGGTATATATATATATAATGTAGGGGTGATGTATGGTATATATATATAATGTAGGGGTGATGTATGGTATATATATATAATGTAGGAGTGATGTAGGGTATATATATATATATAATGTAGGGGTGATGTATGGTGTATATATATATATAATGTAGGGGTGATGTATGGTATATATATATATATAATGTAGGGGTGATGTATGGTATATATATATAATGTAGGGTGATGTATGGTGTATATATATATAATGTAGGGTGATGTATGGTGTATATATATAATGTAGGAGTGATGTAGGGTATATATATAATGAATGATGTGCGATGTGTGGGTAGCCGTAGTGGGTGGAGTCTGTGTCTCGGTCTCGCCCCGCAGGCCCCTCCCCCACACACGGTCTCCGGTCTCGGTGAGCACGGAGCGGATCTCTCCGGTAATCAGGACTCGGGACAGCGGCGGTTCAGCACCCCGGACAGGGACGGATCGGAGGTCACATGGGCGGTCGGCTGTGAGGGGGCGGAGCTCCGGATTCTCATCATCTCATCCGATACAAAGTATCCTCACCGGGAACACCGCATCCGGTCCTCCGACACCACCCACCCAGCATGGCCGAGGTGACACCGACACCCCCCTATCACTGACTGTATGGGGGATGAATGGTCAGTGACCCTCCATGCAGACATTCATCCCCCATACAGACACTGTCTACACAGGGGATCCCGATCACTGTCTGTATAGGGGGATCACTGTCTGTATAGGGGGATCACTGTCTGTGTATGGGGATCACTGTCTGTATAGGGGGGTCACTGTCTGGGGGATCACTGTCTGTATGGGGGTCACTGTCTGTATGGGGATCACTGTCTATATAGGGGATCACTGTCTGTATAGGGGATCACTGTCTATATAGGGGGATCACTGTCTGTATAGGGGGATCACTGTCTGTATAGGGGGGTCACTGTCTGTATAGGGGATCACTGTCTATATAGGGGCATCACTGTCTGGGGGATCACTGTCTGTATAGGGGGATCACTGTCTATATAGGGGGATCACTGTCTATACAGGGGATCACCGTCCGTATAGGGGATGATCACTGTCTATATAGGGGGATCACTGTCTGTATGGGGATCACTGTCTGCATGGGGATCACTGTCTGTAGAGGGGATCACTGTCTGTATGGGGATCACTGTCTGTATAGGGGATCTCTGTCTGTATAGGGGGATCTCTGTCTGTATAGGGGGATCACTGTCTGTATGGGGATCACTGTCTGTATGGGGATCACTGTCTATATAGGGGATCACTGTCTGTATGGGGGATCACTGTCTGTATGGGGGATCACTGTCTGGATAGGGGATCATTGTCTATACAGGGGATCACCGTCCGTATAGGGGATGATCACTGTCTATATTGGGGGATCACTGTCTGTATAGGGGATGATCACTGCCGGTAATGGGGTATGTATAGGGATGACTGTCTGAAGGGCGGGGGGGGGGGGGGGTGAATGGTCAGTGATCCCCTAGACAGTGGATCACTATCTGCATGGGGGATTGCTATCTACATGAAACATTTCTATCTACTGTGTATGGGGTATTACTCTCTATATGGGGTTTTGCTGTCTATATGGGGTTTTGCTATCTATATGGGGTATTGCTCTATATATGGGGTACTGCTATCTATATGGGGTATTGCTCTCTATATGGGGTATTGCTGTCTATGTGGGGCACTGCTATCTATATGGGGCACTGCTATCTATATGGGGTATTACTATCTAATTGGGGTATTACTCTCTATATGGGGTAGTGCTCTCTATATGGGGTATTGCTATCTATATGGGGTATTGCTCTCTATATGGGGTATTGCTATCTATATGGGGTATTGCTCTCTATATTGGGTATTACTCTTTATATGGGGTAGTGCTCTCTATATGGGGTAGTGCTATCTATATGGGGTAGTGCTCTCTATATGGGGTACTGCTATCTATATGGGGTATTACTCTCTATATGGGGTATTGCTCTCTATATGGGGTATTACTATCTATATGGGGTATTGCTGTCTATATGGGGTACTGCTCTCTATATGGGGTATTGCTCTCTATATGGGGTATTGCTCTCTATATGGTGTATTGCTGTCTATATGGGGTATTGCTGTCTATATGGGGTACTGCTCTCTATATGGGGTACTGCTCTCTATATGGGGTATTGCTCTCTATATGGGGTATTGCTCTCTATATGGGGTATTGCTCTCTATATGGGGTATTGCTGTCTATATGGGGTATTGCTGTCTATGTGGGGTATTGCTGTCTATGTGGGGTATTGCTGTCTATATGGGGTACTGCTCTCTATATGGGGTATTGCTGTCTATGTGGAGTATCAGTGTCAGCATGGAGTATGTGAGGTTGGTGGTGGTACCTACTGTAGACATATCAGGTATATATAGGATGAGGATCTCAGAGGTGCTACTAATAATGGGAGATCCCCGCACTCCATGGAATTATCTCATTCAGTTGGGGACACGTAATGTACTTTATGTCTTCATTCAATTTCAGACTCCATTCACACAAAGATGAGCGTCTCTGGTCGTTCTCCAATCCTTGTCCAGTCATTCTCTGCTCATTGTTCTGTTGTCTGGCCATTCTCTGGTTGTTCCCTGGCCGTTCTCTGGTTGTTCCTCGGTCATTCTCCAGTCATTCCGTGGGCATTCTAGGTCATTCTCCAGTTATTTTCTGGTCATTCTCTGGTAGTTCCCCGGCTGTTCCCTAGTCCTTGGGTGGACATTCTCTGGTCTTTCCTTGGTCATTCTCCGGTCATTCTTTAGCCTGTCTCTGCTCATTGTCTGGTCGCTCTCCGGTGATTTTTTTAGTCGTTGTCCAGTCGCTCTCCGCTCATTCTAGGTCATTCTCTGGTAGTTCCCCACCTGTTTCCTGGTCATTGTGTGCTCATTCTCCAGTCATTCTTTGGCCAGTCTCTGCTCATGGTCTGGTTGCTCTCCGGTCATTTTTTGGTTGTTCTCTGGTCATTTTCTGGTCGTTGTACGGTCAACCTCTGGTCATTCTATGGTTGTTGTCCGGTCGCTCTGCAGTCATTGTCTGGTCGCTTTCCAATTGTTCCGCAGCTGTTCTCCGGTTGTTATCTGGTGATTCTCCAGTTGTTCCTTGGCCAGTCTCTGGTCGTTGTCTGGTCACTCTCCGGTCATGCTCCGGTTGCTATCTGGTGATTCTCCAGTTGTTCCATGGCCAGTCTCTGGTCGTTGTCTGGTTACTCTCCGGTCATGCTCCGGTTGCTATCTGGTGATTCTCCAGTTGTTCCATGGCCAGTCTCTGGTCGTTGTCTGGTCACTCTCCGGTCATGCTCCGGTTGTTATCTGGTGATTCTCCAGTTGTTCCTTGGCCAGTCTCTGGTCATTGTCTGGTCACTCTCCGGTCATGCTCCGGTTGTTGTCCAGTTGCTCTTCAGTTGTTGTCCGGTCATTCTACACTCGTTTCTCTGTCATTCCTCAGTTGTATGGTCATTCCTCGATCATTCCTTGGTCTCTCCCCAGTTGTTCTCTTGTCTTTCTCCAATCGTTCCCTAGACATTCCTCGGTCGTTCTCTGCTTGTTCTTCGGGAAGTTTTGTGCACATTTCAGGTTGAGCATTTTTTTTTTGCTATCCAATGAGAACCTTGTTACTAGGCAGGAAAAGAAGATCTGCAGGTTTTTCCAGTGCACCCATTGATGTCTGGGAAACACACAGCTGGGCCCCAGGAGACGCTCTGGGACTTTTTTTGGGCAGAGATAACGCATGTAACCCACAAATTGCCATAACGCCGCGCTGCATGCTCTATACTTGCTTTTCTGGCAGAGAATGAGGAAGGCTGACACTCTGAAAAGCAATTGATGAAAAGATTGCTTTTCAGAGGTGATTGATATGCGGTGAGGTGGTAATGTGACGTTTTAACCCAAGTTTTGGCAAACAAACGCACTGCAGCCACATGAATTGCGTGCAGTTGTGGGGTGCTTGCAGCAACTCCCCATCAGCTGGAATGGGTCAGGTTCAGTGGGCTTGCTGCCAGCTCATCACATGTTGGATGCTCTGTGCTGCGGGTGCAAGAGATGGTGGCATGGGGACTCCCCTGTGCTGACATTACAGCTTGGGGGGGGGGGGGGGGCACTAAAAAAAGTGGCTCAACTGCTAATCTGAATGAGGCCTAAATCCTTCACTCTCCAAGAGCTCTGGGCATCCTTCTTTATGGCACTTCTGTGTTTGTCAGATAGAAAGATAGAAGATAGAGCAAAATATTTTCTTATTATTGTTGTTGTTTGCAAACAGTAAAATATTTGGTTGCTTATTATTATTTATTATTATTATTATATTAATATTGTTTGGGGAAACTAAAATATTTTGTTTTTGTTTTTTGTAAACAGTAAAATATTATAATATTATTATTATTATTATTATTAATATTATTATTTGGAAACCATACACATTTGGGTTTTGATGATGAAGATAATAATAATAATAAAAATATTATAATATTTTGCTGTTTACAAACAAGAATAACAAAATATTTTACTGTTTCCCCAAACAATATTAATATAATAATAATATTCAATTTTACTGTTTCTAAATAATAATAAATGATGATGATAATAAAACATTGTATGGTTCCCAAATAATAATACATTATGATATTAATACTATTATTAATAATAATAGCAATAACAATAATGATGATATAATCATGTATTATTATTTGGGAACCATACAATGTTTTATTATCATCATCATTTATTATTATTATCATTATCATAATTTATTATTATTATTTAGCAACAGTAAAGTTGATTATTATTATTATTATTATTATTATTATTATTATAATATTAATATTTGGGGAAACAGTAAAAAATTTTTGTTATTATTGTTTGTAAACAGTAAAATATTATAATATTTTTTTTATTATTATTATTATCATAATGTATTATTATTATTTAGAAACAGTAAAGTTGAATATTATTATTATTTGGAAACTGTAAAATACATATTTTTTTCACCACATGTGGACCGCGCGACCACAATGTACCGTAGAAGGGCGGCCTGTGCAGGCAAAGCGATGTACTCCTATGTTGCTGCCTGCTTCCGGGTTTAGAGCCCCCCCCCCCCGCCGACAGCCGCGCTGAACACAGCGGGAGGCTGTCAGCAAGTCCTGGCCAACAATTCATGGACGGGATCTGCTGATCAGCTGTGTCCAATCAACTCAAGGCTCTGTACAGGCTGGGCCATATTAATGCATGGGCCCCAGATGCTGTTCCAGATATGCTAAGTTGTCCCGGGATGGCCGTGTCCAGGTCAGCATCCCAAGACCTGTACTGTGCCCTCCTTATCCCCCCCCCCCGTACTGTGCCCTCCTGATCCCCCGCTGTACGGTGCCCTCCTGACCCCCCCCATCTTGTGCCCTTCTGATCCCCCTGTGCTCTGCCCTCCTGACCCCTCCATACTGTGCCCTCCTGACCCCCCCCCCCTGTTCTGTGCCCTCCTGATTCCCCCCCATACTGTGCCCTCCTAATCCCCCCCGTACGGTTTCCTCCTGACCCCCCCCTCTGTACTGTG
>BLSH010256752.1:116667-156074 GCA_018402905.1 Glandirana rugosa
CTGTAGAGGTAATGATTACTGACCATGTCACTAGTCACTATACTGTGCCCTCCTGAACCCCGGCTAGGCCCTGCCCCCTCTGTCTCCTGATTGGCTCACTGGCTGTGATTGATAGCCAATGGCTCCTGCTACTGCCAAAAGCCAATCAGGAGTGCGAGTCCCTGGAGAGGCAAGACTTTCATGGACATCGCTGGATCGAGCGGGGGCTCAGGTAAGTCTTGGAGGGGGCTGCTGCACACAGAAGGTTTTTTTTTTACCTTGCATGAGTGTAAAATACATTGTGCCTTTACAACCACTTTAATAGTAAAAAAAACAGCACATTTAGCCCCTTGATTGCTTCTGATGTTAACCCCTTCCCTGCCAGTGTCATTAGTACAGTGACTGTTTTTTTATATCACTGATCACTGTACCAGTCATTAGTAATGGAGATGTCAGTGGCAGTTAGTCAGCCCCCCCCCCCATGTCAGTTAGTGTCAGATCCTCCGCCGCACTATCACAGTCCCAGTCGCTGATCTCCGGCATTATTAGCATAAAATAAATAAATACAAATTCCAGTATATATCCCATAATTTGTAGGCACTGTAACTATCACACAAACCAATCAATATACACTTATTGGGATTTTTTATTTATTTTTTTTTACCAAAGATTTGTAGCAGAATACATACAGACCTAAATTTATGACGAAATTTGATTTAACCACCTTGCACCCACGCTATAGCCAAAAGACAACCACTGCATCCATATATGTCCTCCCAGAATCACGCTCCCTGCACACACATCAGGGAAAATCATTGGACATAGCCAATCACAGATTGTGGTAAATGGCCGTTGTGATTGGACATTTACCACGTGATCGGTGTGTCCAATGAGAGATGAACTCAAATGTAAACACACGAGATCTTCTCTCATTGACGGCGCTTCCTCTTCACACAGAGACAGCGTGTCAGTGGGGAGAGCGATCTGTGCTTGGGATGAGTGATTTTACAGCTTGTTACCTGCCAAAACCTTGCCCATCAGTGTCCATAGTGCCTACCGTGCCCATCAGTGTCATAATGCCCATCAGTGCACAATGCCATCATTTCCCTCAGTGCCATCATTGCCCATGAGTGCCACTGTGCCCATCAGTGTCAGAGTGCCCTCGGTGTCACAGTGCCCATCAGTGTTACTGTGCCCACACTGCCATCAGTGACCATCAGTGTCACAATGCCATCAGTGCCCATCAATGTCAGAGTGCCCATCAGTTCCACCATGCCCATCGGTGTCACCGTGCACATCAATTTCAGAGTGCAATCGGTGCTTACAGTGCCACCATGCCCATCAGTGTCACAATGCCATCAGTGTCACCGTGCCCATCAATTTCAGAGTGCCACCTGTGCTTAGTGCCACCATGCCCATCAGTGTCACAATGCCATCAGTGCCCATCAGTGTCAGAGTGCCTATTAGTGCCACCATGCCCATCAGTGTCACCGTGCCCATCAATTTCAGAGTGCCACCTGTGCTTACAGTGCCACCATGACCATCAGTGTCACAGTACCATCAGTGCCCACCAGTGTCACTGTTCCAACAATGCCATCAGTGCCCATCAGTGTCACAGTGCCCATCAGTGTCACCATGTCCATCAGTGTCTAGAATGCCATCAGTGCCCATATGTGTCACAGTGCCCATGTAATAGGCAGTCAACAAGTTAGATGTGTAATTTATGCTCCTAGTACGCCTGATGGTTCTCCCTGCATGTTGGACCGCTCTATGTGGCCAGGCCGTGTATAGGTCTCACACATGTGGTATCGCCACACTCAGGAGGAGTAGTAGAATGTATTTTGGGGTGTAATTTGTGGTATGCATATGATGTGTGTGAGAAATAACCTGTTAATATGGCATTTTGCAAAGAATTGTGGGAAAAAATTACAACTTCAAAATACTCACCATGCCTCTTACTAAATACTTTAGAGTGTCTACTTTCCAAAAAGGGGTCATCTGGGGGGTATTTGAACCTACATGAACAAGCCAGGAAAGTACACATTGGTCCTATTTGGCATGTGATTTGACATGTCAAATCACATGCCAAATCGGAGGCTATTGCCTGCAACGGCACTGTCCTAATCGGTGCGACGCCGACTTTGCGGCCGATTCACAAAAGTAGTTTCTACTTTACTTTTGGTGATTTCAATAGACATCTGTGCAGGAACCCGCAGCGATGTGAACCTGGGCTGAGCTACATTCACATAGTGGTGACCCGACTTCGCTAGGCGATTGCAACGCAACTCTCAGCGCGACTTTGAGGACCTCAGGCGACTTTACTACACGACTTTTGCCAGGCGACTTTGCCTTGACCAATCAGAGAAGGGAGGGAGGGGGCTGCCTAAAAATAAATTCTATTCTTTTAACTGTAAAGTCGCTTCCATGTAGATGGGGGATCCGACTTGGAGACGACTTCTATTGAATCCTATGGGCACAAGTCGGATAGAAGTCGCATAGAAGTAATACAGGAACCTTTTCAGAAGTCGCCTTGAAGTTAAGATGGCTCCCATTCATTTCAATGGGATATCAAATGTCAAGCGACTTGAGGCAACTCAAGTCGGATCGCAAGTCGCCCCTGTGTGAACGGGCACATAGGGTCCCAAGAAATTAGTATATCAGGTGTGATCAGATCTGATCAATTTTCATTGATTGGCACCATAGCTTGTAGACTCTACAACTTTCACAAAGACCAAATAATATCCACTAATTTGGGTTATTTTTGCCAAAGATAGGTAGCAGTATAAATTTTATGAAGAAAAATTACTAATTTGCAAAATTTTATAACAGAAACAAAGAAAAATTCATTTTCCCCCCCAAATTTTCTGCCTTTTTTTCATTTACAGAGCGGAAAAATAAAAACCCCAGCGGTGATTAAATACCACGAAAAGAAATCTCTATTTGTGAGAATAAAAGGAAATTGGGTGACCATGGTTTCTAGTATAACTCCCATCCCCCATAGTTGTTGCTATGCACACCATGGGGGGATGAGTAGTCCTTGGAGCCATCATTCAGCAAAGAACATTTCACCAACATCTGATCTGTCTGCTGGTTATTATATTTTTCTTTACGCCTTTATAGATTGAGACCATTAGACATCCCATGACCGATAGTCTTTGCCCCTTGGGTTACATTTTAGGTTACATTTGAATCTGCATAAACTTGGGATACGGAAAACGGTATTTATTCGTTTTTTTTTTGTTCCCATTTTCAGTTTCCAGGATGATTTGGGTAAAATTTGAAGGACTCCAGTCCTCTACTTTTTCTGTCTGTATTTTGTAGTTTTTCAATAACAATTCTACAGCACCTTAATGAATCGAATTCTAGGTTGCTGGAGTGGCAGGTCCATAAAGACATGATTGAGTGAGTTTGGGGTGGAGGAACTTGACTGGCCTGCACAGAGTCCTGACCTCAACCCGATAGAACACTTTTGGCATGAATTAGAGTGTAGACTGTGAGCCAGGCCTTCTCCTCCAACATCAGTGCCTGACCTGACAAATGCTCTTCTGGAAGAATGGTCAAACATTCCCATAGACACTCCTAAACCTTGTGGACAGCCTTCCCCAGAAGAGGTGAAGCTGTTATAGCTGCAAAGGGTGGGCCAACTCAATATTGAACCCTACAGACTAAGACTGGGGTGCCATTATAGTTCATGTGCGTGGAAAGGCAGGTGTCCCAATACTTTTGACAATATAGTGTATGTGAGAGCACCCTAAAAATCACGCTTATTTTTTGTTAGCATCTCAAAGAACTTGTAGACCATTCACAATGTTCATTGTTTCTGGAGCAGCTGATTTCCCCACCTTATTCATACCATATGTCCTATTCGTGTCCCCACCATACTCCCACCATACTCCTACCATATTCCTACCATATATCCTACTCATGTCCCCACCATACTCCCACCATACTCATACCATATATCCTACTCATGTCCCCACCATACTCATACCATATATCCTACTCATGTCCCCACCAT
Source organism: Glandirana rugosa (assembly GCA_018402905.1). NCBI lineage: Eukaryota > Metazoa > Chordata > Amphibia > Anura > Ranidae > Glandirana > Glandirana rugosa. The sequence goes on from BLSH010256752.1 coordinate 120,665, forward strand.
ACTCCTACCATATATCCTACTCATGCCCCCACCATACTCCTACCATATATCCTACTCATGTCCCCACCATACTCCCACCATACTCCTACCATATATCCTACTCATGTCCCCACCATACTCCTACCATATATCCTACTCATGCCCCCACCATACTCCTACCATATATCCTACTCATGTCCCCACCATACTCCCACCATACTCCTACCATATATCCTACTCATGTCCCCACCATACTCCTACCATATATCCTACTCATGTCCCCACCATACTCCTACCATATATCCTACTCATGTCCCCACCATACTCATACCATATATCCTACTCATGTCCCCACCATACTCCCACCATACTCCTACCATATATCCTACTCATGTCCCCACCATACTCCTACCATATATCCTACTCATGTCCCCACCATACTCCTACCATATATCCTACTCATGTCCCCACCATACTCATACCAAATGTCCTACTCATGTCCCCACCATACTCATACCATATATCCTACTCATGTCCCCACCATACTCATACCATATGTCCTACTCATGTCCCCACCATACTCATACCATATGTCCTACTCATGTGCCCACCATACTCATACCATATATCATACTCAGGTCTCTGCCAATGTCTCCACCATACTCATACCATATGTCCTACTCATGTGCCCACCATACTCATACCATATATTATACTCATGTATCTGCCAATGTCTCCACCATACTCATACCATATGTCATACACATGTCCCTGCCAATGTCCCCACCATACTCCTACCAGAAGTTATCCTCTTGTCCCTGACAATGTCCCCACCATACTCCTACCATATGTCATCCTCTTGTCCCTGCCAATGTCCCCACCATACTACTACCATAGGTCATCCTCTTGTCCCTGCCAATGTCCCCACCATACTCCTACCATATGTCCTACTCATGTCCCCACCACACTCTTACCATATGTCATACTCATGTCCCTGCTGATGTCCTCACCATACTCCTACTATATGTCATACTCATGTCTTTACCATACTCATACGTCCTACTCGTACCCACCATACTCATACCATATGTCCCTGCCAATGTCCCCACCATACTCATACCATAGGTCATCCTCTTGTCCCTGTCAATGTCCCCACCATACTCATACCATATGTCATACACATGTCCCTGCTGATGTCCCCACCATACTCCTACCATATATCATACTCTTGTCCCTGCCGATGTCCCCACCATACTCCTACCATATATCATACTCTTGTCCCTGCCGATGTCCCCACCATACTCCTACCATATGTCATACTCTTGTCCCTGCCGATGTCCCCACTCCTACCATATGTCATACTCTTGTCCCCACCATACTCCTACCATATGTCATACTCTTGTCCCTGTCGATGTCCCCACCATACTCCTACCATATGTCATACTCTTGTCCCTGCCGATGTCCCCACCATACTCATACCATATGTCATACTCTTGTCCCTGCCGATGTCCCCACCATACTCATACCATATGTCATACTCTTGTCCCTGCCGATGACCCCACCATACTCATACCATGTGATATTTTCATGTCCCCCATCATAGTCATACTCGTGTGCCTACCATACTCATACCATATGTCATACTTGTGTCCCTGCCGATGACCCCACCATACTCATACCTTGTGATATTTCCATGTCCCCCGTCATACTCATACTCGTGTGCCTACCATACTCATACCATATGTCATACTCTTGTCCCTGCCGATGTCCCCACTCCTACCATATGTCATACTCTTGTCCCCACCATACTCCTACCATATGTCATACTCTTGTCCCTGCCGATGTCCCCACCATACTCCTACCATATGTCATACTCTTGTCCCTGCCGATGTCCCCACCATACTCATACCATATGTCATACTCTTGTCCCTGCCGATGTCCCCACCATACTCATACCATATGTCATACTCTTGTCCCTGCCGATGACCCCACCATACTCATACCATGTGATATTTTCATGTCCCCCATCATAGTCATACTCGTGTGCCTACCATACTCATACCATATGTCATACTTGTGTCCCTGCCGATGACCCCACCATACTCATACCTTGTGATATTTCCATGTCCCCCGTCATACTCATACTCGTGTGCCTACCATACTCATACCATATGTCATACTCTTGTCCCTGCCGATGTCCCCACTCCTACCATATGTCATACTCTTGTCCCCACCATACTCCTACCATATGTCATACTCTTGTCCCTGCCGATGTCCCCACCATACTCCTACCATATGTCATACTCTTGTCCCTGCCGATGTCCCCACCATACTCATACCATATGTCATACTCTTGTCCCTGCCGATGTCCCCACCATACTCATACCATATGTCATACTCTTGTCCCTGCCGATGTCCCCACCATACTCATACCATATATCATACTCTTGTCCCTGCCGATGTCCCCACCATACTCATACCATATGTCATACTCTTGTCCCTGCCGATGACCCCACCATACTCATACCATGTGATATTTCCATGTCCCCCATCATACTCATACTCGTGTGCCTACCATACTCATACCATATGTCATACTTGTGTCCCTGCCGATGTCCCCACTATACTAACACAGACATTCATTGGTGATGGTTGACCCATCAATAGTTTAGTTTTTCTTTTAACGTTTGCAGAAAATTGGCTCAGGTTAGGTTTATTCATGTGAATATGAGGGGAACTTACCAAACCAGGCCCGCTATGGCAGTTACAACCTGAGCAGGGCGGTGTGAAAGCTCTGAGTACAATTTGAAGTGCTCGTCTTGTTTGTCATCCACACGGTGATTATCCATTTCTAAAGCTGCAGCTTATTTTTTTCCTGCTGTGAGCTGGATAGAGATGTCAGTAATCCGGTAATATTCTCTATGGCAAGAGAGGCAATTGAGTGGTCGGGGGGGAGGGATGGGTGGTACCCCCCATAGAACAAGAGCTACTCAGCAGCTCTACTTAATGAGGCTGAATTTAGACTGATGTGTGGAACTGATGGAAATATAGAGAGCATGTTGAACCTTGTCCTTCAATCAAAGTCTAATTTCTGTTGTTCCTAACGAATGCATGACCTAAGGGTTGGTACCTACCTACAGGGGCCACTGAGCGCGGGTTTCCACACGTTTTCATCACGTTCCCACAGCCTCTTTGACTTGGTTCACACCATATAAGTACGACTGAGCACGGATGTGGTTATGCACCTTGTGTTGCCTGTAGAGCAGCCCATTTATTTGTTGCCCAAAAGAAGCTCCTGCTCCTTCTTGAGCGACAAGCTTCACGCGTTGCGATTTTGCTGCGATTTATTGTGACAACCAGAGAAAAAAATTGCACCTCGATTGGGCTACCATTAGAAGTATTGGCATCACAAACGCGTCCCACCGCAATTCTGGAATCGTGGGCAGAATCAATTCCAAAACGTCCGGGTGTGAATGGAGCCTCAGTGGTTAATGTTTTTCCACCAACTTTAAATATCTATCTCTAGAACAGAAAGCCGCATGGAGATTGAAGGCCAACATACAAAATAGTAATAATAAATGACCCCGGGGCGAGGTAGATGTGAAGCCGGGAAGGCGGATAGTGGAAAGGAATGGGTGAAAAGCTTCATGTCAAAGCGGCCTTTCCTCGGTGACGGGTCCCCATTAAGCCCGGCGCATGTTTACAGAGCATAGAGGAGTGTTCTCATACATGATGGGTAATGTTGAAGCCGTTGCCTTGAGCAGAAGAGCAGTAATATCTCTTTCTGTCAGATGTTGTTTATCTAAGGGAATCATATTGCATCCATTCCGCGTTCTCGTGCCTTAGGGAATACAAACAGCATGTGCATGGAGGAGATTAGGGAAATCTTACACTCGCTTGGCACAGAGTCTTCCAGGAGGTGCCACCACCAACATATTGGTTGCGTCCATTGGCTGTCACAGTCCAGTTGATTGGATATCATTGGTTGAGCAATGGTCACTTCTATGGCAAATCATACAGAGAGGACATTATTTATTTATTTATTTATTACAGATATTTATATAGCCTCTACAGCAAATCATACAGACAGGACATTATTTTATTTATTTATTTATTACAGATATCTATATAGCCGTTCAGCGCCCTCTTCTTTTTTTTTTTTTTTCAAGACATTAACTAGCAAGGCCTAACTAAATAGTAAGGGCATCTATAATGATAAAATATATAATAAAACAAATGTCACAGTAAAAATATAAGCTTAGCCTACTTTAAGTGGATGGTGTCAGTAGGGCAGTGGCTGGTGGCAGTAGGGCAGGTGACAGTAGGGTAGTGGCAGTAAGTCTGGTGACAGTGGCAGTAGGGTAGTGGCTGGTGGCAGTAGGGTAGTGGCTGGTGACAGTAGGGCAGGTGACAGTGGCAGTAGGGCAATGGCTGGTGGCAGTAGGGCAGTGGATGGTGGCAGTAGGGCAGATGATAGTGACTGGTGACAGTAGTGCAGGTGGCAGTGGCAGCATGGCAGTGGCTGGTGCCAGTAGAGCAGGTGACAGTGGCAGTGACTGGTGGCAGTAGGGCAGGTGACAGTGGCAGTGACTGTTGGCAGCAGGGCTTTGGCTGGGGGCAGTAGGGCAGGTGGCAGTGACTGGTGGCAGTAGGGCAGTGGCTTGTGGCATTAGAGCTGGTGGCAGTAGGGCAGGTGGCTGGTGGCAGTGGCGGTACTGGTGCCACACCGTATTTGCGCAGCGGTTTTTCAAACTCAAATACATTTTAATGAATTAAAAAAAAAAAAAAAAGCACAATATATACCCCAAAATGTGAAAGATGATGTTACAAGTAAATAGATACAAAACATGCCACGTTTTAAATTTGCGCACACTGGTGGTATGGCGACAAATTACAGTGCTTAAAAATCTCCATAGGCAACCTTCTTAAATACCTTTACAGATTAGTGAGTATTCAGTATCTCACAAAAGTGAGTACACCCCTCACATTTGTGTAAATATTTTATTCTATCTTTTCATGTGACAACACTGAAGAAATGACACTTTGCTACAATGTAAAGTAGTGAGTGTACAGCTTGTATAACAGTGTAAATTTGCTGTCCCCTCAAAATAACTCAACACACAGCCATTAATGTCTAAACCGCTTGCAACAAAAGTGAGTACACCCCTAAGTGAAAATGTCCAAATTGGGTCCAAAGTGTGGCCACCATTATTTTCCAGCACTGCCTTAACCCTCTTGGGCATGGAGTTCACCAGAGCTTCACAGGTTGCCACTAAAGTCCTCTTCCACTCCTCCATGACAACATCACGGAGCTGGTGGATGTTAGAGACCTTGCGCTCCTCCACCTTCTGTTTAGGGAGCCCCACAGATGCCCAATAGGGTTTAGGTCTGCAGATGCTTGGCCAGTCCATCACCTTTACCCTCAGCTTCTTTAGCAAGGCAGTGGTCATCTTGGAGGTGGGTTTGGGGTCGTTATCTCCGAAGGGAGGGGATCATGCTCTGCTTCAGTATGTCACAGTGCATGTTGGCATTCATGGTTCCCTCAATGAACTGTAGCTCCCCAGTGCCAGCAGCACTCATGCAGCCCCAGACCATGACACTCCCACCACCATGCTTGACTGTAGGCAAGACACACTTGTCTTTGTACTCCTCACCTGGTTGCCGCCACACACGCTTGACACCAACTGAACCAAATAAGTTTATCTTGGCCTCATCAGACCACAGGACATGGTTCCAGTAATCCATGTCCTTAGTCTGCTTATCTTCAGAAAACTGTTTGCAGGCTTTCTTATGCATCATCTTTAGAAGAGGCTTCCTTCTGGGACGACAGCCATGCAGACCAATTTGATGCAGTGTGCGGTGTATGGTCTGAGCACTGACAGGCTAATTCCCCCACCCCTTCAACCTCTGCAGCAACGCTGGCAGCACTCATACGTCTATTTCCCAAAGACAACCTCTGGATATGATGCTGAGCGCGTGCACTCAACTTCTTTGGTCGACCATGGTGAGGCGCTGTTCTGAGTGGAACCTCTCCTGTTAAACTGCTGTATGGTCTTGGCCGCCATGCTGCAGCTCAGTTTTAGGGTCTTGGCAATCTTCTTATAGCCTAGGCCAGGGGTAGGCAACCTGGGGCCCTCCAGCTGTTGCAAAACTACAATTCCCATCATGCTTCTGGGAGTAATTGTAACTGCTAGCCTTGAAATGCCTCATGGGAAATGTAGTTCCACAACAGCTGGAGGCCTACTGGTTGCCTACCACTGGCCTAGGCCATCTTTATGTAGAGCAACAGTTCTTTTTTTCAGATCCTCAGAGAGTTCTTTGCCATGAGGTGCCATGTTGAACTTCCAGTGACCAGCATGAGAGAGTGAGAGCGATAACACCAAATTTAATACACCTGCTCCCCATTTACACCTGAGACCTTGTAACACTAATGAGTCACATGACACCAGGGAGGGAAATGGCTAATTGGGCCCAATTTGGACATTTTCACTTAGGGGTGTACTCCCTTTTGTTGCCAGTGGTTTAGACATTAATGGCTGCGTGTTGAGTTATTTTGAGGGGACAACAAATTTACACTGTTATACAAGCTGTACACTCACTACTTTACATTGTAGCAAAGTGTCATTTCTTCAATGTGAGGGGTGTACTTACTTTTGTGAGATACTGTACTTCTGACCTGGATCGGAGGGATGGGGGCACTTATTTTTTCTTATTTATTTTACTTTTTTATTTTTATACTGTCCCTTTTTACATTTTTTTAATCACTTTTATTCCTATTACAAAAAAATGTAAAAATCCCTTGTAATAGAAATAGAAATATGTAACCATGTAAGGATGACAGGTCCTCTTTATGGAGAGATCTGAGGTCAAAAAGACCCCAGATCTCTTCTTTACCTTTTTAAAAGCAAAATATCAATAAAAAAGGGAAAAAAAAGATCTTTTGCTAAAAAAAAAAAATTACTGGGAGGGATAGGGGCACTTTTATTATTTTTTTTTCTTATTAATTTTACTTTTTTATTTTTATACTGTCCCTTTTAATTATTTTAATCACTTTTATTTCTATTACAAAAAATGTAAACATCCCTTGTAATAGAAATAAGGGATGGCAGGACCTCTTTATGAAGAGGTCTGGGGTCAAAAAGACCTCAAATCTCTCCTCTACCTTTTTAAAAGCAAAAGATAGAAAAAAAAAATTGATCTTTAGCTTAAATAAAAAAAAAAAAATGCTTCCGGCCAGGACTGGAAGTGATGTCATGACGTCGCCCTGGTCCTCCAAAGCCATAGAGGCGGTCAAAGAGGATCTACTGATTGATCGCCTATGGGAGCAGCCAGCTGCACTGTTGGCTCGTTTCTCTGGCAAACTGGGGGAAACGGTAAGCCAGAGAAACAGACGGGCGAGCGACAGGACTGGAATGACCGACGGGCGATGGAACCGGCGCTTTCATGGTTGATATCTTCAGCCATAATCCCAGTAAACCAATTGCAGACCACGATGTATATATATGTATTGTGGTGGGTAAGCAGTTAACCACTTGCCGACCGCCAACCGCAGGTTGACGGCGACAAAGTGGTGCAATATCGCAAATCGCCGTCATCTGACGGCGGCTGCGAGATCGCGCACTGTGAGCGCGCGCCGCCTGAGGCGCGCCCGCACGCTCACTGTGTTCGGGGAGGGCCAGGGAGCAGGTGCGGCGGAGTCGATCGCCGCCAGCTACCCGCGATGCCCCCCCCCCCCCCGGAGTGAAAGAACGGAGGTCCGTGTAAGTAAACACGGACCTCCGTTCTGTGAGGGGGGAAGGGCTGTGATCACAGCCTTCCTCTACATGGAAGCTGTGATCACTTCCCTTCCCCAGCTAGGGCAGTCCCCATACAGTTAGAACACGCCCAGGGAACATACTTAACCCTTAGAGCGCCCCCTGCAGGTTAACCCCTTCACTGCCAATGGCATTTACACAGTAATCAGTGCATTTTTATAGCACTGATATCTGTATAAATGCCAGTGGTCCCAAAAAAGTGTCAAAATGGTCCGACATGTCCGCTGCAATATCGCAGTACCGCTAAAAACCGCAGATAAAAATAAAAAAATAAATAAATAAATAAAAACCCCAAAAATGAATTCTCATCATCCATAAACGCAGCCACTTTTGCGCAAACCAATCAATAAACACCGATTGCGATTTTTTTTTTTTATCGCAAATATGAGGAAGAATATAAATCGGCCAAAAACGGTAAAAAAAAATGTTTTTTTATATTTTTTTTTTTTGGATTTGTATTTTAGCAAAAAGTAAGAAATGTGTTTTTTTTTTTGCAAAATTGTCGCTCTTCTTTTGTTTATAGCGGCGATCAGAAATGACGCAGCGATGATCAAATACCACCAAAAGAAACCTCTATTTGTGGGGAAAAAAAGGACACAAATTTAGTTTGGGTACAACGTCGCACGACCGCGCAATTGTCAGTTAAAGCGACGCAACGCCGAATCGCAAAAAGGGCTCTGGTCCTAAAGTGGGAAATCCTTCCGGGGCTGAAGTGGTTAATGACCTCATTTCCATCTATTGCCATTCATAATGTGAATTTTTTTTTTTTTTTTAGAACATTTAACAGCAACTCAGCATTCGTAATGAAGTGGGTGAGTGGAGTGAGAATAGATCTATTTCGGGGATAGGAGTGGGAGGACTTCTTCTAAATGTATCTCAGAATTATACATTGTGAGTGCCTAGGACCTCGCCTCTCTCCCGTGACTCATGCGCCCCTTCGGAAGCTTCACGCGTTAACAGGACCTCATTAGAATTATTATTAGCGGCTCCTCTCGAGTCGCTGAATGGTGTTTCCAGCAGCTGAATTACAGGGCTGTCATGTTAGTTGATTGGGGAAAAACAAACCAAATGTATTTATTGTAACCGATCTCTGGATGTACGGGGCGGGGGGGAGACGGAGATGGGTGACTCACCAGTTCTTATGGAGATGTCAAAATAGGTTTTCTCTTCCGATACCAAGCATAGAAAAAAAAAGTAGAAAAAAATGGTGCCAATTAGACTTGGGTGCGTGGCTGAAGAATTCATTTTTTTTCGGGTTTTCATTTATTTTTTTGCGAAAAATTCGGGCAATTGAAATTCGGAAATTTGCGGTGATTAGGTATTTGGGAAATCCGTGGTAATTCAGCAATTGAGGTAATTGCAGAAATTCGGCAATCGGAACAGCCGAAATTTGGAAAAATCTGAAATCCGAAAATTCTAAAATAAGAAAGAACATTTGAAATAATAACTTATCATTTATAATGCGTTATAATAATAAATAACTTATTATTTCAAATGTTCTTTCTTATTTCCGAATTTTGGAAATTCAGAAAGAAGAAAGAACATTTGAAATAATAATAGATAACTATTAAATTATAGGTATTGGAATTTCCTTAAAAATTTGGCTGTTGGGGAACTTAAAGTGGTAGTAAACCCTCCTATCATTTTCAGGCAAGGAAGCTGCCATCTTGGCCTCTGTTTTAATCTACAACTGCCATGATGCTGCACATGTGATCGGCTATGACACCAGCCATTGGATGGTTTGACAGTTTGGTTTAGAGCACAACCAATGGGAGTGTTACATTTCCGGCATGTGCCGGAAATGTGACTGGTTTTTAACCTGTTAAATGCATGGGTTTACTACCACTTTAAATATGAAATGTATCACTAATAGCCATATTTTCAAGGAAATTCCAATACCTATAATTTATTAGTTATTTATTATTATTTCAAATGTTCTTTCTTCTTTCTGAATTTCCAAAATTCGGAAATAAGAAAGAACATTTGAAATAATAAGTTATTTATTATTATAACGTATTATAAATGATACTAAGTTATTATTATTTCAAATGTTCTTTCTTATTTCCGACATTCAGAAATTCGAAGAAAGAACATTTGAAATAATAACAAATAACTATTAAATTATAGGTATTGGAATTTCCTTGAAAATATGGCGATTAGTGATAAATTTCATATAATGTTCGCGAACAGCCTTATTTGCAAGGAAATTACCATGCCTATGTAGTTATTTATTATTATTATTTCAAATGTTCTTTCTTTTTTCCAAATTTCGCAAATTCAGAAATAAGAAAGAACATTTGAAATAATAAGTTTGGTCCCCCGCAGATGGTGTAACTTTGCCCACTTACAAAGAGATGAAGGGTCTATAATTTTTATCATAGGTGTATTTTATATATGGTCCACTCTTCTTTACAGATCTTCTCTAAATCCTTAAGGTTTCTTGGCTGTCCCTTGGCAACTTCAAGTTTCAGCTCCCTCCATAAATGTTTCTATAGGATTAAGGTCTGGAGACTGACTAGGCCACTCCATGACCTTAATGTGCCTCCTCTTGAGCCACTCCTTTGTTGCCTTGGTGGTATGTTTTGTGCCATTGTCATGCTGGAAGACCCATCCTCGACCCTTCTTCAGTCTTCTGGCTGAGGGAAGAAGGTTACCATCCAAGATTTTACAATACATGGCCCCGTCCATTGGCCCCTCAATGTGGCAAAGTTGTCCTGTACCTTTTAGCAGAGAAACAACCCCAAAGCATAATGTTTCCACTTCTGTGCTTGACTGTAGGGATGGCGTTCTTAGGGTCATAGTCAGCATTTTTCTTCCTCCAAACACGCCGAGTTGCGTTAATGTCAAAGAGCTCAATTTTGGTCTCATCTGACCACAGCATTTTCTCCCAATCCTCCTCTGAATCATTTAGATGTTCATTGGCAAACACCAGATGGGCCTGTAAAGGAGGAGGGGGACCTTGCGGGCGCTTCAGGATCTCAGTCCATGGCGGTGTATTGTGTTCCCAACAGTTTATTTGGTGACTGCGGTCCCAACTGCCTGGAGATCATTCACAAGCTCCTCCCGTGTAGTTCTGGGCTGATCCCTCACTTTTCTCATGACCATCCCCACCCCATGAGGCGAAATGTTGCATGGAGCTCCAGACCGAGGGCAATTAATGGTTATTTTGTATTTCTTTCGATTTCAGGACCCAGTGAGGGTGAATATTTTGCAGCTTGCTTGGAAGGCTTTTTCTGCCATTACCATGTGATTTCATACATCCTCAGTCATTTTTTCTACCCTGCCAACCTTGCCTGCTACGCCCTCTGCTATATACTAGAGTTTGCTAAGCCATACAATAAGTGTATACTCTCATATATTGTGACATCTCATACCTGCTCCCTACATACTATAGTGGCTGGCTCCTGTTGGTGATAGTGGCAGGATCCTCCTCCCCCTTGTTTGGGGGAGTCTTGCTCCTCTATGCTGTCCTTTTCTGTGATGTAACCTGATCATATACCCTCCTCTCCTCTGCATCCCAAGTCGATCAGCACCCACCCAATCAGTCCTGAAGAAGCAAGTATAGCTTGCGAAACGCGTTGCCGTTTAAAGTATGGAGCAACATTTGCCCGGGTTCCTGTGATCCACATTGACCCTTGATCTCATTACTGGACTTTAATACTCTGATACATTGTGGCTATTTTTCTCCAAACATAGCGATAGTGGCAGGATCCCCCCCCCCTTGTTTGGGGGAGTCTTGCTCCTCTATGCTGTCCTTTTCTGTGATGCCCCCTGTGTTCGCCCCCTGATCATATACCCTCCTCTCCTCTGCATCCCAAGTCAATCAGCACTCACCCAATCAGTCCTGAAGAAGCAAGTATAGCTTGCGAAACGTGTTGACTTTTAAAGTATGGTGCAACATTTGCCTGGGTTCCTGTGATCCACATTGTCCCTTGATCTCATTACTGGACTTTAATACTCTATGAGACATTGTGGCTACTTTTCTCCAAACAATAGGATTGGGTATCTGTTGACTTTTTGTAGACGGAGGGTGCTTTTTAATTCCCCCTTTTCTATGTGTTTTGTACTGTGTCTTTTTTAATATAGATCAAATAAATCCGTTCATTTTTTTTATATATAAACCACCTCATGTTGTGCTTAGAAAACCCGTTGTTTTGGGGAATTATAATTCGTTCCTCTCCTTTTTTGCTATATTTTGGATGTTGGTAAGGTGAGGGTCCTCCCTCCTATTTCTTCCATTTCCCAATAATCGCTCCAACAGTTGTCTCCTTCTCACCAAGCTTCTTGGCGATGGTCTTGTAGCCCAATCCAGCCTTGTGCAGGTCTACAGCCTTGTCCCTGATGTCCTTGGACAGCTCTTTGGTGTTGCCAATGATGGTGAGGATTGAATGGAAGAAAGAGATTCTGTGGACCGGTGTCTTTTATACAAATAACGAGTTGTGGTTTGGAGCTCCTTCTTACATTGACAGCACTAATCTGTGTACCACATGAGCACCTACTGTAGCCAGTCTGTGGGAGCCGGAATTATTGTTGGTTGGTAGGGGAGCAAATACTTATTTTACTCACTGAACTGCAACTCCATTTATAACATTTGTATTGTGTGTTTTTTCTGGATTTTGGTTGATATTCTGTCTCTATCATATAAAATACACCGATGGTAAAAATTATAGACCCTTCATTTCTATGTAAGTTTGCAAACTTTCACCATCTGCAGGGGGTCAAATAACTATTTTCCCCACTGTATGTCATGGAAATTGCCAATATAGGTCATAAATATTACTGGTATTTCATAAAAATTGCTGATATACATAATAACAATTGCCAATATAGGTCATAAAAATTGCCAATATAAATCATATAAATTAACTAATATACACATCAAAAAATTGCCAATATGTCATAAAAATTGCTGGTATTTGATAAAAAAAATTGCCAAATATACAGTATATCATAAAAATTGCTGTTCTGTGTCATAAACAATGTAAATACATCATAAAATGTGCGAATATACATAACAAAAACTGCCAGCATGTCATAACAATTACCAATACAGGTCATAATACTTGCTGATATACATCATAAAAATTGCCAATGTGTCATAAAAATCACCAATATATATAAAATAAAAATACTGTTATATATATTACTGGTATTTCATAAAAATTTCTGATAAACATAATAAAAATTGCCAATATACACATCAAAAAACTGCCAATATATGTAATACAAATTGCCCATAAGTCATAAAAATGACCAATATATATATATATAAAATAAAAATACTGTTATATATGTTACTGGTATTTCATAAAAATTGCCCATATGTCATAAAAATGACCAATTTATATAAAATAAAAATACTGTTATATATATTACTGGTATTTCATAAAAATTGCTGATAAACATAATAAAAATTGCAAATATACACATCAAAAAACTTCCAATATATGTAATACAAATTGCCCATATGTCATAAAAATTTCTGATATACAGTTGTGCTCATAAGTTTACATACCCTAGCATATTGAGGACAGGAGACTGAGATGGCCACTCCAGAACCTTTACTTCATTCTGCTGTAGCCGATGACAGCTCGACTTGGCCTTGTGTTTTGGGTCATTGTCATGCTAGAATGTCCAAGTACGTCCCATGCGCAGCTTCCTGGCTGATGAATGCAAATGTTCCTCCAGTATTTTTTGATAACTGCATTCATCTTGCTATCAATTTTGAACAAGTTTCCTGTGCCTTTGCAGCTCACACATCCCCAAAACATCAGTGATCCACCGCTGTGTTTCACGGGCCTTGTTGACTCCTCTCCAAATGTATAATCTATGGGTGTGGCCAAAAAGGTAAATTTTGGTCTCATCGCTGCAAATGACTTTGTGCCAGAAGGTTTGAGGCTTGTCTCTGTGCTGTTTGGCGTATTGTAAGCTAAGGATACTTTGTGGCGTTTGCATAGTAATGGCTTTCTTCTAGCGACTCGACCATGCAGCCCATCTTTCTTCAAGTGCCTCCTGATTGTGCATCTTGAAACAGCCACACCACATGTTTTCAGAGAGTCCTGAAGTTATTTGTGGGTTTTTTCTTTGCATCCCGAACAATTTCCCTGGCAGTTGTGGCTGAAATTTTAGTTGGTCTACCTGACCGTGGTTTGGTTTCAACAGAACCCCTCATTTTCCACTACTTCATTAGAGTTTGAACACTGCTGATTGGCATTCTCAATTCCTTGGATATATTTTTATATCCCTTTCCTGTTATACAGTTCAACTACCTTTTCCCGCAGATCCTTTGACAATTCTTTTGCTTTCCCCATGACTCAGAATCCAGAAACGTCATTTCAGCACTGCATAAAAGATGCAAGGGTCTGTCAGGAGTCCAGAAACACACTGACCTTTTATACACTCACACTAATTACAAGCAAACAGATCACAGGTGAGGATAGTTACCTTTAATAGCCACTCAAACCCCTTTGTGTCAACTTGTGTGCAGTTATCAGGCCAAAATCACCAGGGTATGTAAACTTTTGATCAGGGTCATTTGGGTAGTTTCTGTTGTCATTATGATTTAAAAAGAGTAAACAGAGTTGATTGATAATAAATGGCTACAGCCAAACACTAACCATGAGCGAAAGAAACGTTTTTGTGTTCTCATTCATATTTTCTGAAAAATGGCCAAGAAATCATAAATTCTGTCAGGGTATGTAAACTTATGAGCACAACTGTACATCATAAATGTGAATACATCATAAAAATTTGCACTATAGGTCATAAAAAAATGTGATACATCATACAAATTGCCAATATGTATAATAAAAATTACCAATGTACACAATATAAATTGCCAATGTCCATCAGTAAATAGAGATGAGTCTTTTTGTCTCATCGGTCGTTGTCTTGGTGCGGTGCGAGGATCCCACATCCTCAAAAGGAATGGCAATAAAAATAAATAAGAGCTATTATAGTGATTGATGGACGTGGCCGTCCTATAAATCTCCTGTTTTGGTCTGCACAGTTCCCAGTTATCCAGTCCCTACTTGAGCTCTTGATCACTAAAAGGCCAAAGTTCCTAATCGATAAAAGATACCGGTTTTCATTATCCGCAATTGATTTTCCTTTCTAATGTTTATTTTTCCTGCATGTTGTTGGGCAAACAGCCTAAGCACATACAGTATGTGGTAAAGGAATTGAGGCTCCAAAATGGAATCAGTGGGTGGTCAGCAGAGGCGTCCATTAGCTAAAAAGGTGCTTCCAAAGTGGATTCTTTAGGAAGTACAGTGCATCCGGAAAGTATTCACAGAGCTTCACTTTTTCCACATTTTGTTATGTTGCGGCCTTATAACAAATTGGATTAAATTCATTATTTTCTTCAAAATTCTATAAACAATACCCCATAATGACAACGTGAAAGAAGTTTGTTTGAAATCGTTGCAAATTTATAAAAAAATAGAAAAATGAAAAAAAAATCCCATGTACATACAGTAAGTATCACAGCCTTTGCTCAATACTTTGTTGAAGAGCCTTTGGCACCAATTACAGCCTCAAGTCTTTCTGGGTATGATGCTACAAGCTTGGCACACCTATTTTTGGGCAGGTTCTCCCATTCTTCTTTGCAGGACCCCACTTGTCAAAGAAGTTTTAACAGTAGGCATGGATACGGGTAGACAATGAAGAAGCCATCCAGTACATGAGTATACATGAAAGTAGTTGTGCAACCCACACAAGGACGGGTGCTGGTTGGTAATGTCAGCTAGCTAGTATGGTAGAGTTACCAACTTAACCGGTTCCCGACCGCACGCTGTGTTTTTACGGCGGCGGTCGGGGAGCCCTGCGCGAATCGCTGTAAATAAGCGGCGATCTGCAATCAGCCACCAGGGGGCGCTGGGGAGTGTGCCCGCGGCTCGGGCAGACCCGATGTCCGCCGGCGAGCCGCGATGAGCGGCTACAGGGAAAGAACGGGGAACCGCCGATGTAAACACGGCGGTTCCCCGCTCTGTCAGTGGGGTATGAGAGATCTGCTGATCCCTGTCACTGGGATCAGTTAGATCTCTCATGCCCATGTTAGCCCAACCCCCCCCCACAGTAAGAACACACCCAGGGAACATAGTTAACCCCTAGCTCTCCCCCCCCAGGTTAACCCCTTCACTGCCAATGACATTTATACAGTAATCAGTGGACATTTAAATTTCTGATCGCTGAATAAATGTCATTGGTCCCAAAAAAAGTGTCAAAAATGTCTGACATGTCCGCCACAATATCGCAGTACCGCTAAAAATCGCAGATCGCCGCCATTACTAGTAAAAAATAAAAAAAAAATAAAAACCCCAGAAATGAATTCTCACCATCCGTAAACGCGGCCACTTTTGCTCAAACCAATCAATAAACGCCGATTGCGATTTTTTTTTTATCGCAAATATGAGGAATTATATAAATCGGCCAAAAACGGTGAAAAAAAATGTTTTTTTATTTTTTTTTTTTTGGATTTGAATTTTAGCAAAAAGTAAGAAATTTGTTTTTTTATGCAAAATGGTCGCTCTTCTTTTGTTTATAGCGGCGATAAGAAATGACGCAGAGGGGATCAAATACCACCAAAAGAAAGCTCTATTTGTGGGGAAAAAAGGACGCAAATTTTGTTTGAGTGCAACGTTGCACGGCCGCGCAATTGTCAGTTAAAGCAACGCAGCGCCGAATCGCAAAAAGTGCTCTGGTCCTAAAGCTGCAAAACCTTCCGGTTTGTAAGTGGTTAAACATGCATTGGAGGAGCTGACTTAGATGGTTGCAATCAAACTTGGTGACAATATTTTTAAGTAGAAGGGATGGCATTGTGTATGGAAACCATGAGTGAAAAGGAGAAGAATAGAAAAGAGAAAAAGAAGGCGGTTATGAAGTGAGTTGGTTCTGTATTAGGAAAAGAACCAACTGCAGGACCTCTCAAGCTCCATCAGCTTGGATGGGGAGCGTTGGTGCACAGCCATTTTCAGATCTCTCCAGAGATGTTCAATCGGGTTCACGTCTGGGCTCTGGCTGGGCCACTCAAGGACTTTCAGAGAGTTGTTCCGTAACCACTCCTTATCTTGGTTGTGTGCTTAGGGTCATTGTCGGGTTGGAAGATGAACCTTCGCCCCAGACCAGAGGTCCAGAGCGCTCTGCAGCAGGTTTTTCATCAAGGATGTCTCTGTACATGGCTGCATTCCTCTTTCCCTCGATCCTGACTAGTCTCCCAGTTCCTACCACTGAAAAACATCCCCACAGCATGATGCTGCCACCACCATGCTTCACTGTAAGGATGGCATTAGCCAGGTGATGAGCAGTGCCTGGTTTCCTCCACATATGACGCTTGCCATTTAGGCCAAAGAGTTCAATCTTTGTTTCATCAGACCAGAGAATTTTGTTTCTCATAGTCTGAGAGTCTTTCAGGTGCCTTCTTGCAAACTCCAAGCGGGCTGTCATATCCCTTTTACTGAAGAGTGGCTTCCATCTGGCCACTCCACCATACAGCCCTGATTGGTGGAGTGCTGCAGAGATGGTTGTTCTTCTGGAAGGTTCTCCTCTCTCCACAGAGAAACCCTGGAGCTCTGTCAGAGTGACCATCGAGTTCTTGGTCACCTCCCTGACTATGGCCCTTCTCCCCCGATCGCAGAGTTTGGCCGGGCGGCCCGCTCTAGGAAGAGTCCTGGTTATTCCAAACTTCTATTTATGGATGATGGAGGCCACTGTGCTCATTGGGACCTTCAATGCTGCCGGAAATTGTTCTGTACCCTTCCCCAGATCTGTGCCTCAATACAATCCTGTCTCGGAGGTCTACAGACAATTCCTTGGACTTCATGGCTTGGTTTGTGCTCTGACATGCACTGTTAACTGGGGGACCTTTTATATAGACAGGTGTGTGCCTTTCCAAATCGTGTCCAATCAACTGAATTTACCACAGGTGGACTCCAATTAAGTTGTAGAAACATCTCAAGGATGATCGGTGGAAACAGGAGGCACCTGAGCTCAATTTTGAGTGTCATGGCAAAGGCTGTGCTACTTATGTACATGGGATTTTTTTTTGTTTTTCATTTTTAATAAACTTGCAAAGATTTCAAACAAACTTTTTTCACGTTGTCATTATGGGGTATTGTTTGTAGAATTTTGAGGAAAATAATGAATTTAATCTATTTTAGAATAAGTCTGTAACATAAAATGTGGAAAAAGTGAAGCACTGTGAAAACTTTCCGGATGCACTCTATGTATTGATTATAGAAACAGGTTGAAACACACTATCGACGCGTTTCTTGGCTCTTTATTGGCCACCGTGTCAGGAAAAGGTGTACACTACACTTAGATGTGTGGGATCTGTGTGCGTTCCTTCAGCCCAGAGTCTGTATGTTGGTTCTATTTTGGGGGCTCATCCCCTTTACCATTGTTCACAGGACCTGTTTGCCTAGTATCAAGTGTGACCGCCCACACTCTGCGCGAAGACCATCATGTGCTAAAATAGGTTACTTTTGGACTTCTTGGACAGGTATCCAGCAACCTTATGAATACAAATTCATGAATGCAACCTTATGAATGTGCATATACCCCCTACTACACTTTTTGCTATAGTTTCCACATCCATAGATCTGAACTGAAGGCTCTCTCTCCTGCCTTTTTATCCCACTTTTTCTCCTTCTCTCTGCTCACCTGGAGCACCAATGACTAAAAACACTATTTTCTGTTGTCTTAGCTTAGCGGGAAAAGCCCCATGGGGGTAACTATTAGTAATGAGCTCTTTTTGGTCTGAACCCTGGCTGTTCTTACATTTGTCTGAATGTCCGTCATTTAGGCCATTCAGCACAGACAAACATGACAGCTTCTTGATGTCAATGGTTGCTAAGGAATCCGCAGGTGCTTGCAGCAGATGCGTCTACACCAACCACTGACGTCATCCAGCCCATTCACTCACATGGTTGAGAATCCCAGGCAACGTAAGAATATGGGCGGGGAATGGAGCAGGTTACATCATTGCCTATATATGTACAGGTGGCCATATTTGGGCAATACTGTCAATGGTTGTTAAGGAAGCAGCAGACTGAGGGCAGCTGCTGCCTCCTTGTCAACCACTGACGTCACCTGGCCCATTCACTTACATGGTCAGGAATCTCCGGCCATGTAAGCTAATGGATCCTTTAGCTTACATGGCCGGAGATTCCTGACCATGTAAGTGAATGGGCCAGGTGACGTCAGTGGTTGACAAGAAAAGGATCCTTACACCATTGTCTAAATATGGACAGGAGGCCATATTTGGGCAATGCTGCCAATAGTTGTTAAGGAAACAATGGCTGCTGGCAGCCGCCACATCCTTATCGACCAATGAAGTCACCTAGCCCATTCATTTACATGGCTGGGAATCCCCGACCACGGAAACAAATTGTTGAGAAGAGAAGCCTTCCACTATTGCATAAATATGGGCAGGCGGCAATATTTGGGCAATGCTGTAATTGTTTTTTAAGGAAGCAGCAGCTGATGGCAGCCGCCACATCTTAAAGTAGAACTATGAGCAAAACTTTTTTGTTTTATTTTGGATAGACTAAGGGAGGGTTATAATCCCTGTCAGATTTTTTTTTTTCACCATCTGTGTCCAATTGCGGAGATTTCCCTTCACTTCCTGTCCCATAGCCAAACAGGAAGTGAGAGGAAACCCCTGTAAATTAGGGGAATTCCTTGGAGACCCACAGGTTACCAGAACTAGTGTCCCCATTGGAAGATGTCCCCTCTATTACTTTTCTGGGGACAACCTAAAACTTGGGATTTTCTTTTACTTTCACTTTCAATGATAATGGTAAACCTCCTTTAACGGGAGGGGGGGGGGGGGCAAAGACAGCAATAAAAACCGACAGGCGTTCTAATCTTTCCCCACTCTGTCCAAAACGTTAAAAAAAAGTTTTGCCTTTAGTTATACCTTAATCAACCACTGACTTCACCCGGCCCATTCACTTACATGGTCAGGAATCTCCGGCCATGTAAGCAAATGGCTGAGAAAAGGAGCCTTACACCATTGCCTAAATATGGACAGCCAATGGTTGTTAACCACGTCAGCCCCGGAAGGATTTGCCCCCTTCCTGACCAGAGCCCTTTTTGCGATTCGGCACTGTGTCGCTTTAACTGACAATTGCGCGGTCGTGCGACGTTGTACCCAAACGAAATTGGCGTCCTTTTTTTCCCACAAATAGAGCTTTCTTTTGGTGGTATTTGATCACCGCTGCATCATTTCTGATCGCCGCTATAAACAAAAGAGCGACAATTTTGCAAAAAAACCCAAATTTCTTACTTTTTGCTAAAATACAAATCCAAAAAAATATTTAAAAACATTTTTTTTCATCGGTTTTGGCCGATTTATATTCTTCCTCATATTTGTGATTTAAAAAATCGCAATCAGCGTTTATTGATTGGTTTGCGCAAAAGTGGTCGCGTTTACGGATGATGAGAATTAATTTTGGGGGTTTTTATTATTTTTTTTATTTTTTACTAGTAATGGCAGCGATCTGCGATTTTTAGCGGTACTGCGATATTGGGGCAGACATGTCGGAACATTTTGACACTTTTTTGGGACCATTGGCATTTATACAGCGATCAGTGCTATAAAAATGCACTGATTACTGTGTAAATGCCATTGGCAGTGAAGGGGTTAACCTGCAGGGGGCGCTCTAAGGGTTAACTATGTTCCCTGGGCGTGTTCTAACTGTGGGGGGACTGCCCTAGCAGGGGAAGGGAAGTGATCACAGCTTCCGTGTAGAGGAAGGCTGTGATCACAGCCCTTCCCCCCTCACAGAACGGAGGTCCGTGTTTACTTACAAGGACCTCCGTTCTTTCACTCCGGGGGGGGGGCATCGTGGGTAGCCGGTGGAGATCGAGTCCGCGGCACCCGCTCCCTGGCCCCCCCCCGGACACAGTGGGCGCGCCACCGGCGGCACGCGCGTGCGTGCTCACAGTGCGCAATCTGCCAGCCGCCGCCAGATGACGGCGCTTTGCCTGGGAGAGCCAAGTGGTCGGCAAGTGGTTAAGGAAGCAGTGGCTGCTGGCATCCGCCACATCCTTATCAGCCACTGAAGTCACCTGGACCATTCATTTACATGACTGGGAATCTCCGGCCACGCAAGCAAATGGATAAGGAACGGAGTCTTACATCATTGCCTAAACATGGCCATATTTGGGCAATGATGTCATCACTATCCCCGCCCCTTCCTTATATAGCCGTTGACAGCTCAGGAAGCTGTCCTTCAGCTCACCTTTGGGGATTGGTTGTTTGCTGTGGGTCATTGTGTGTTTTTTTTGGTCAGTGGAATGGGGTTAGGGTTCGTCAGATAAACCCTTGCCGAACCAGACCCAGGCCTGTTCAACTCATTACTAGCAATTTCTACAAGAGGCAAATCTGGTACAGCTGTGCATGGTAGCCAATTAGCTTCTAACTTCAGCTTGTTCAATTACGCTTTCACAATAAAACCTGCAAGCTGATTGGTTTATATGCAGAGCGCTTTCCAGTTTTAGTAAATCAACCTCAAAGGATATCCATTGGAGTGAAGAGAATATAAGACATCCATTGTAGTCATGCAAGACTCCAAGGTGTGGAAGTCTAATGTAACAGACAAAAGAAAGATCGACCAATGGTAAATAATGGGCTCTAATATACATAAAGCCGCCATCTACATTTTACTCTTATTTTCACCAACACATGATATATACTGTTACAGTGCTACTAATTGCTCACTTCATCCTTGCCCATTTTCCAGGATCCTCTCCAGTCTGTCCATGTGCTCACTTTGTCAGATTTGGCATTGGTAATCCCCGTGCTGCTCAACACAAGTTCCTAATTAGCGGCTCTGTCTGGGGAGTTCTGGCAAAAACACGGGGTTCTGAATCGAACGAATGTGTCCTTGCCACCGTATTGGGGATGATGATATCAAGAACCCCGTACACGGTCTTCTCTGTCTAAACCCACCTCTGAGTCATGGCCACTTCCATCCTATAAAAGTTGGCTTTACTAATGGCTGCCTACTAACACTAACTGCACGAGCCTACAAAGGCAAGACTACAAGGACTTTAGAAACTTTTTTTCGTTTTAAATTATTATTATACAGGATTTATATATTGCTAACAGATTGGGCAGCGCTTTACAACAGTGCAATTACAATAAAATACAAATACAAGGTCATAACTGTGGGGGATGAGCTGATGCAGAAAATAAAATACAGTTGTTGGGTGGAGGCAGGGTAGACTTCTCTGAAGAGAGAGGTTTTCAAGGATCGTCTAAAAGTAGACAGAGTAGGAGATAGTTAAACAGATTGCGGTAGGAAGTTCTAGAGGATGGGAGAGACTCGGGAGAAGTCCTGGAGGAGAGCATAGGAGGAGGTGACCAGGGAGCTGGAGAGCAGGAGGTCTTGGAAGGAGTGGAGAGAACGATTAGGTTGGTATTTTGAGTCTAGGTTAGTGATGTAGCTGGGGGCAGAATCGTGGATGGCTTTGTAAGTTCTTGTTAGTATTTTGAATTGAATTCATTGGGTGACCGGAAGGCAGTGGAGGGATCGGCAGAGAGGGGTGTAGGGCACTGAGTGGAAACCAGTGGAGAGATTGGCAGAGAGGGGTGAAGGACACAGAGTAGAAAGATTAGCAGAGAGAGTTGGAGGGATTGGCAGAGAGGGGTGGAGCATTTGGCAGAGAGGGGTAGCAGACACTGAACGGCTGGTAAGGTGGATGAGTGGCCGCAGCATTCATGATGGACTGAAGATGGACTGTAGAGATAAGTCAATGAGGAGGGAGTGGATTAGAAGCTTTGCGGTGTCATTGGTTAGGAAGGGGCGTATTTTGGAGATGTTGCGAAGGTTGAGGCGGCAAGATTTGGACAGTGATTGGATGTGGGGCCTAAACAAGAGTTCAGAGTCCAGGATTAGTCTTAGAACCTTGGCATGGGCGGATGGGTTGATTGTTGAGCCATCGATCTTGACAGAGAAGTTGGGGGAAGGGGCACGGGTGGGGGGGGGGGTGAAATATCATGAGCTCCGTTTTGAATAGGTTGAGTTTGAGGAAGTGGTGTGACATCCAGGCTGATATGTCAGTTAGTAAATTAGTGATGCGTGAGGAGAGGAAGTGAGCTGAGGGGTAGAGAGATAGATTTGGGTGCCATTAGCATAGAAATAGTATTGGAAGCCATGGAAATCCATCAGCTGACCCTGGGAGGAGGTGTAAATGGAGAACAGAACCTGGGGGACCCCGACGGAGAAAGGAAGAATAGAAGAGGAAGTAGAATTGTAAGTGAAACCAAGGCTGGTTTCACACCTATGCAAATTGGATGCGGCTTACACCGCATCCAATTCACAGACAATTTGAAACCATGTTGTTTTCTCATTCGCCCAGGATCGTTCCTTGTGGTGTCTTCTAGGACAGGTGCTGATGCGGCTTTTTGCTGGAGTACTTTGAAGATATCGGGTTGTGGACCGTTCAAGGGCGGTTTGTCTCGCAATAACCCTTTCGGGCCCCCTTTTGGGGGTGACTAGATGTAAATCATCGGCACCTCAACTCTCTCACCACCACTACATACTTTTGGTCTCTATTATTGGAATTCCCCTTCTTTGGGCATTATTTCCTGCCAGATCTATGTGTGTCATCACACTAACCTTGGCCTTTCCCCTTCTGGGAACCCCTCTTGTTACCGTTTTTGGCTACTAATCGTGTTTGGCCAATTTTTGTTTGTTTTCCATAACGTTTATCCTGACATCTGAAATATTTTCTGGAGTGGATGTCCCTTGATTACCAGATTATAAGTATGAAACATCCGGTCCCGGATGATTATTGCTTTTAATTACCGACCACCTACCCCTGAGGAAGATATCTCATTCTGTTACATCGAAACGCGTTGGGTCTTGCTCTACCCCCTATGTGGGGCAGACCAGTGGTCTTTTAACCATTTCACCATTTTGTCATTACATTTGTCACTTGCTATCGTCTTATCACGGGGACACACTCTTCCTGTTCCCTTGTGCACTTATGTCTTATGTTGCTTTGATTATATGTGTTGTCTTACCATTTTTAATGTGTACAAATAAACTTTGATTGTTTTTATAATTTGTTCTCCTCTTGATGAGTTGGTTGTCCCAATTTAAAGTCCCATTTAGAGGGTTCTTGCTCTGTTTTCCAAACACGAGGGATGGGGTCAGCCTAACTTTCATTAGGGTTACTTTGATAATCCGCCCAAGGAATTCCCCTCTTATGTTGTTTTCAATGGGTCTGGTTCACATGTGTGCGGTGCATTTGCACTCCGCGTGTGCGTTTTCTGTGCAGTGCGGTGCGAATTCCAGGCACATTCTGTTCAATGGGAAAGCATCTGATTTGCAGATGTGTTCCGTTTTGAACAGGGATTATATCCCCCTCCTCACTGCTCCTCCCCCTCACAGGTCAGCTGATCCCCCTGCTAGAACAGAGATAAACCGCTGAACAGCAGCTGTTTCTCTTCGCAATGGGAACGGAGCTGGAATTCGCACTGGACTGGTGTGAATCCAACCTGGGATAGGTAGATTGAGAACCAGTGAAGAGTACAGTCATGGAAACTAAAGAAGATATTTTTTTTTGAGGAGGAAGGGCTGGTCCACCATATGAGAGGCAGCAGAGAAATCCAGGAGTAGGGGTACAGAATAGTGTCCATTGGTTTTAGCCATTAGTAAATCATTTGTGAGTTTTAGGAGAGCAGCTTCTGTGGAGTGTTGAGGGTGAAATCCATACTGAAGGGGGTCAAGAAGGTTGTTCTCGGTCAGAGGGTCGCTCAGTCCTTTGTAGACCAGGTATCCTAGGAGTTTAAAGGAAAAGGAGAGCAAGTCTTCTACCTAAAGTGTATGTAAACCCCAAGGCTCCATTTACAATGGCAGCCAGTGGGTGGTAAAAACAGGTGGTTGATCTGCATTTTCACTGTCTCCTGATATTACAAGTGGATAAGGTACCACTCAAGTGAACACAGCAATTTTAACTCGACATGCTGCATTTTAAACTCTCCCAAACCCTGTAACCTGGATGTGAAACAACACATCGCTTCCAGGGTCATTATACACAAGAGGCATTGGGGAAGGGATGTTCCCTGGGTTCCTCCTGCTCTCACTATCCTGCAGTCCTTGGGTGCTGCCGGGAGGCATAGTTTGAGTGATTGAGCGGCTCTAGAGCTTCTCGGAACACTTTTATTAGCAAACCCTGGTAAATCCGGTACCAAGATTGCAGCATTAGCCATGAGCTTGATTCAACCACTTGTCTACAATGCCGTTTATAAACGTACCTTGGTAGACAAGTGGTTAAGTTGTTACTAAGGCAGGCCATAGATTATGTGATTTTTTTTCTTTCCTGCAGCCCGTAAAAATTGCCTGATTATCCCATCAAAACAACACAGCCAAACCCTCCCACTGAGCTATTGTGTTCTCCAGGCAGGGGGACGTCCCTGCTGGGAGAACACAATAATTTTTGCTAGCGGCTATAGCTGCTGACAATCGCATGCAAGCAATCCGACATGCTGGTTGTAGCTAAGTCGATCGATGGGTCGACTTGGCTACAATCAGCCTGCCCATAGATGGATTGAATTTCGGACAGTCCCTGCTGAACCAGACATGATTGGAACCGTCTATGGCTGGCTTCCAACCACAATGTTGATAAAGCCAAATGGCTACAACCAGATATTGGTAGGTTTTTGCTACTTGAATCAAATTTGTTTGCTCCTGGAAAATCCAATTAATTGAAGCCCTTGACATTCTTAGTAGCTCCCGACCTCCCCAGTGTCTCCGATGCCTCCCAGCCCCTGTTTCAGGCGAGTGTAGGGCTCGGCCATTTAATAGTGTTTCCTTGTTCGAGCCGGTGGGTTGCCGAAGACTTGGAGGCATGACCTGAATGAATAAATCATAAGTACTATGTAAGTAACATAAAAAATTCAATCTTTTTATTCTCATCTATCGGCACCGCTGGCCGTTTCTGTTAAATCTAATTAAATTAAGGAAGAATGTAAAAGACGAGATCTGAATAACGCCGGAGACAAGCGACTTATTTCCAAACCAGCAGGTATCTAGATAGCAACAGGAGGCATTTTAATTGCTGGTTGTACATTATTTATATAGAAATGGGTTATATTTACTGTATTTTACCACCTTTTATGAGCCGGGCTTCCTGCCCTCGTAATACATCCTCTCTTCCGTATTGTTCTGCTGGGTTGTGAGAACCTGCTGAGATCTTCACTCTTCCTTCCTAGATTTTGGTTTCTGGAGTTAGGAAGCCTCCTTCACACCGGCATGCCGAGTTCTATTGTCTGCTTATGGTGTCCTCCTGAAAAATCTGACTTTTTGTTTTTTTTTGTTCTTTTTATTCTCCAGATGCATAACCTGCAGGAGATGAGGAGAAGCGCCTCCTTGGCCACCAAGGTCTATATACAGAGGGACTACAGCGAAGGAACCATGTGCCAGTTCCAGACCAAGTTCCCACCAGAGCTGGACAGTCGGGTATTCTATACTCTATAATTATTCTGAGTCATACTGCTAACTGTCACTGC
The DNA here is from genome assembly GCA_018402905.1 of Glandirana rugosa. Classification (NCBI taxonomy): domain Eukaryota; kingdom Metazoa; phylum Chordata; class Amphibia; order Anura; family Ranidae; genus Glandirana; species Glandirana rugosa. Next base: position 146,981 of record BLSH010256752.1, read on the forward strand.
CGACTCCGAGCCATACTGCTAACTGTCACTGCCGACTCCGAGTCATACTGCTAAGTGTCTCTTCCGACCCCGAGTCATGCTGCTAACTCTCACTTCCGACCCCGAGTCACTGCCGGCTCTGAGTCATACTGCCAACTGTCACTGCCGGCTCCGAGGCAAACTGCCAACTTCACTGCGCATGTGCCGACATGATGTCGGCACATGCAAAACACTGCATATCTCCTGAACCGTACAATTTTGGGAGAAATGCAGGGCACCTACAGGTAAGCCTTATTCTGGGCTTACCTGTAGGTTACAGTGGTTGTCACAGGTTGACAACCACTTTAATGTTATGAATCATGAGAGAAGCCTTCCTCAACATTGAGGAACCCCTCAAATGATGTTCTGGTTTCAGAGAACCCCTAATAATATACACTATGTCCACAGCTTATGGTGCTTTAGCATGATGGTCCGTAAGAAAAATGTCCCTTACATTGGAGGTCAGTGGGAAGAATGTTCCTTACATTGGTGGTCAGTGGGAAGAATGTTCCTTACATTGGTGATCAGTGGGAAGAATGTTCCTTACATTGGTGGTCAGTGGGAAGAATGTTCCTTACATTGGTGGTCAGTGGGAATAATGTTCCTTACATTGGTGGTCAGTGGGAATAATGTTCCTTACATTGGTGGTCAGTGGGAAGAATGCTCCTTACAATGGAGAGCAGTGGGAAGAATGCCCCTTACATTGGTGATCTGTGGTAAGAATGTTCCTTACATTGGTGGTCAGTGGGAAGAATGTTCCTTACATTGGTGGTCAGTGGGAAGAATGTTCCTTACATTGCACCCCCACATTTTATTGTTCAGTGCGTTTAGCTGAAGCTGTGCTGGGCTTAGAGAGAATCTGGTGCTTCCAGATCCAAGGAAGATTCAGGTCTGTATTTGCTTAGGCCAGTGGTTGCCAAGATATGAGGTATGGGAGCCTCAACAATGGCATCTGACATAAAAGAACCACTCATAGTGTTCAGTACATGAGATACTACAGAAGACTGTGGATATATTACCAGGAGATGATCAGAGAATACAGTATGGTCTGTGAAGGTTCTCCTTCATCCAGGTCATGGGATATCTAGCAGTAGTTGGTCATACGTATCCAGGTCATGGTATATCTAATAGTAGTTGTTTTCATGGTTCCAGGTCATGGTAGATTTAGTAGTAGTTGATTTTATGGATCCAGGTCATGGTACATCTAGTAGTAGTTGTCTCATGAATCCAGGTTATGGTATATTTAGAAGTAGTTTGTTAAATATATCCAAGTCATGGTGACCCTAGTAAGAGTTGGTCTCATGGATCCAGGTCATAGTAGATCTAGTTGTTGGTTTAATGGATCCAGGTCGCGGTAGATCTAGTAGTAGTTGGTCTCATGGATCTAGGTCATGGTAAATCTAGTAGTAGTTGGTCTCATGGATCCAGGTCATGGTAGATATAGTAGTAGTTGGTCTCATGGGTCCAGGTCATAGTTGATTTAGTAGTAGGTTTTTTCATGGATCCAGGTCATGGGATACCTGGTAGTAGTTGGTCTCATGGATACAGGTCATGGGATATCTGGAAGTAGTTGGTCTCATGGGTTCAGGTCATGTTAGATCTAGTAGTAGTCTGTCTCATGGATCCAGGTCATGGTAGATATAGTAGAAGTTGATCTCATGGATCCAGGCCATTGGATACTTGGTAGTAGTTGGTCTCATGGATCCAGGTCATTGGATACCTGGTAGTAGTTGGTCTCATAGATCCAGGTCATTGGATACTTGGTAGTAGTTGGTCTCATGGATCCAGGTCATTGGATACCTGGTAGTAGTTGGTCTCATAGATCCAGGTCATGGTAGATATAGTAGTAGTTGGTCTCATGGGTCCAGGTTATGGTAGATCTAGTAGTAGGTGGTTTCATGAATTCAGGTCATGGAATATCTGGTAGTAGTTGGTCTCATGGATACAGGTGATGGGATATCTGGTAGTACTTGGTCTCGTGGATTCAGGTCATGGTAGATCTAGTAGTAGTTGGTCTCATAGATCCAGGTCATGGTAGATCTAGTAGTAGTTGGTTTCCTGGATCCAGGTCATGGTAGATCTAGTAGTAGCTGGTCTCATGGATCCAGGTCATGGGATATGTAGTAGTTGATGGTCACATTCAACTGGACTTGTTCTGTAATGTTGAAGACCTTTCTGCAAAGTGAAGAAGTGGATTGGAGAACCTATAAAATGTCTTCTACATTACAGTCCAGTTGAATGTGACCAACTACTACTAGATATACAGTATCCTGTGTATCAGAGACAACTGATAGGCCGCAGCGTGGTTGGAGACTGGAGACATGCTAGGCAGCCTTTGAAAGGTGGAGATCTACCTGAACAACATGAAAGAGGTCAAAGATCACCGAGGTTCAGCACCCCTTTTTATTTTTTCATATAGCAACAAAGATCACTATGAATAGCTGCAGCTTTCTCATTAGACCCTGAGATGAGAACGGTATACCGCGGCTGGGGTGGGTCAAATTTAGATGGGGTGCACCCAAGTTTAGTCTTGCTTAGGGCAGCACAAAACCAAAATACACCACTGCTTGTGAGAGCAATAAAAGTGATAAAAAAATTAAAGCAACAGTATAAAAATACAAAAAATAAAATAAATTATTTAAAAAAAAGTGCCCCCCATCTCCCCCATGTTCGTGCGCAAAGGCGATCGTCCCACACATGTGAGGTATCACCGCGAATGTCAGATCATAGGCAGTAATCCCAGCACCAGACCTCCTCTGTAAATCTAAAGTGGTAACCTGTAAAGGCTTTTAAAGAACCACCTGTGGATAGCAAATTTTATGTTTGTCGCCGTAGCATATGGATGTGCAATTTTAAAGCGTGGCATGTTTGGTATCTACTTACTCGGCTTAACATCATCTTTTATATTTAACCAAAAAATTCAGGTCAGGTATTGTCTTTTTTTGCATTAAAACTCTAAAAAATGCATTTTTCCAAAGACTTGTGTTTGCAAAACCTCTGCGCAAATTCCATGTGACATAAAAAAATTGCAAAACCCACCAATTTATTCTCTAGGGCAGCCATTCTCAACCTTTTCAACACCGAGGAACCCTTGAAATAATTCTCCGGTCTCTGGGAACCCCTGCTAAAAATTAAAAATCTACAACTCATGATACATTAGTGTGATGGTCAATGGGAAGAATGCTCCTTACACTTGTGGTCATTGGGAAGAATTACCCCTTCATTGGGAATTTATCTGAGAGGTAGAAATTGTCCATTGCTCAAGGAACCCCTAGCAACCTCTGGAGCAGGGGTAGGGAACCTGCGGCTCTCCAGCTGTTGTAGAACTACATTTCCCATGAGGCATTGCAAGGCAGATGGACACAATTTCTCCCAGAAGCATGATGGGAAATGTAGTTCTGCAACAGCTGGAGAGCCGCAGGTTCCCTATCCCTGCTCTGGAGGAACCCTAGGGTTCCACGGAACCCTGGCTGAGAAACCCTGCTCTAGGGCTTTAAAAACACATAATGTGTGGGGGTTCTAAGAGTTTATCTATCCAAAAAATACTGATTGTTACATACTAACAAAGAGTACAAGAAAAGGCCTATGGGGGGGGGGGGGGGTGTCAAGTGACAGATTACGCTCCCATTGATTTCAATAGGGTTTTGGGTTCATCATCCGGTCTTCTATGCAGTTCAATGAACCCTGCTGGCACCAAACCCAGGGCAGTTCAGCTGATCCCTACTGTAGATGTTGGGGTGGGGGGGGGGTGGGGGTGTAGGCGTTTCATTCATGGGAAGAAATGTCGGTGTCATTAATGGTCCCTATCCTGGTATGTGTCGGTATGCATGGGCACGCTCCGTGCCAAGAGCCGCCATATGGATGTTTTCCCTATCAGAGCCATAATACAAGCTGCATCTGTTCCATGCATGGTCTGCGGCGCGGATCACATGCAGGGAACGTGTTAATCGCTTTGCGAATGCTGAGATATTGTCACACTTCTGTCCTCTGTTGATTAACACATTTACTATTTTGGGATTCTTCATAGGGATTTCATGCCTGCTGCGAATGCTGCCAAGTGTCTGGGGTCCTTTAACTGTCAGGAGATGAGTCATTCATCAATAGAGCAGAAGAGCCGGGAAGGGGGGCGCAAATCACCATGAGGGGGCCTCGGAGAGAGACATCCAATTCCGACGTTTTTTTGCTCTAATTACTGCAATGAACTCGGACATACGACGGGAGGAAATTACTCTGGAGGACTGGGAGATGTAAAAACATTTCACTTCCTTCGATGAATTCTATGTGACAATGAGAAGGATACAATGTGAGCGGAAGCAGAATAAGAAAATCGTACAAATTAGAGGATTAGAGATGAGGCTGTAAAGAGGGGAGTGGTTTATATAGTCCGGGGGTCTTTCTTTAACCGCTTGCCTACCGGGCACTCTCACCCCCTTCCTGCCCTGGCCCAGAATGACAATTGCGCGGTCATGTGACACTGTACTCATATGACATTTTTTAAATCTTTTTTTTTACACAAACAGCGCTTTCTTTTGGTGATATTTAATCACCGCTGGGGTTTTTATTTTTTTGCTAAACAAACAAAAAAAGACCAATAATGTTAACAAAAAAAAAAAAAAAAAAAAAAAGTTAGTTTCTGTTATAACATTTTGCAAGCGGGTAAATTTTCTCCTGCAATGATGGGCACTGATAGGCTGCACTGATGGAGACTGATAGGCTGCACTGTTGGGCACTGATGGGCTGCACTGTTGGGCACTGATAGGCTACACTGATGAACATTGTTGAGAAATGGCACTGATGAGGCAGCACTGATGGACACTGATGAGGCAGCACTGATAGGCTGCGCTGATGAACATTGTTGAGAAATGGCACTGATGGGCACTGATGAGGTGGCACCAATGAGGAGGCATGGCTATGCAGCACTGATGAGCATTGATAGGTGGCACTGGTGGGCTCTGATAGGTGGCACTGGTGGGCTCTGATAGGTGGCACTTATGGGCAGCACGGATCGGCGGCTCTGAGGCACACTGAGAGGTGGCACTGATGGCCACCGATGAGGCTGCACTGATGGCCACTGATGAGGCTGCACTGATGGGCACTGATAGGCTGCACTGATGAACAATGTTGAGAAATGGCACTGATGAGGTGGCACTAATGAGGAGGAATGGATATACAGCACTGATGAGCACTGATAGGTGGCACTGGTAGGCTCTGATAGGTGGCACTGATGGGTGGCACAGATAGGGGGCTCTGATGGGCACTGATGAGGCTGCACTGATGGGCACTGATGAGGCTGCTCTGATGGGCACTAATAGGCTGCCCTGATGTTGAGAAATGGCACTGATGAGGTGCCACTAATGAGAAGGCCCGGATATGCAGCACTGATGAGCATTAATAGGTGGAACTGGTGGGCGGCACTGAGCAGTGACAGCTCCTCACTGTGCCTCTTTCACTGTTGAGTCACAGGCTGGGGGTGGCTCAAGGGGGACGTGGGATAAGAGAAAGTAGGTTAAATGGTGCTACCCAGGTTGAGGACATCTAGTGGCAGAAAATAGTACTGCAGGGGAAAATCTCTATTGAAAACTAATAAGCATTTTTTTTTGGTCTTTTAATGGGCAGTATATATTTATCTGTTTTTTTTTTTAATTTATTTTTTGTTTTGCTCGAGTTCTGCGCTACTTGATATGGGCTGATGTACACTGGCGAGTTGCGGTAATGTAAGAGATTTAATGTGCATAGAGCAGAAGAAAGGTCATTCATTTTGAATGAGCTCCCCACGTACCGCAATGCACATTAAGAAGACATGGAGCATTTTACCAATTCAGCGCTCTGCAAGGCAAGTGCTGGCCATAGGGGGCCTTGGGGAGCCATTCAAAGGTTTCATGCATTGATGTGTTGCAATTAAGGTGTGATAAAAATGCACATTCCACGCCATGCTACCATTTTCTAGTGTACATGGGTCCTAAAATACCAAATAGTAATAGTAGTGCAATATTTTTTTAATTACTTAGTCAATAATAATAATAAATAAATAATAGCAGTCAATATTAATAATAAATAGTAATAGTCGATAATAATAATAAATAATAAAAAATAATCAGATGAAAACCTTAAAAAAAAAAAAAAAAAAAAAAAAAAAAATTACTGTAATTTGGATCCTAGTTATTAACCCCTTGCCTCCCAGGTCAATTCTGACACTTCACCCCACATATAAAAAGTAACATTTTTTTTTGATAGAAAATTACTCAGAACCCCCAAATATTATAAATGTTTTTTTTTTTTTTTTTTTAGCAGAGACCCTAGGAAATAAAATGGCGGTTGTTGCAATTTTTTATGTCACGTGGTATTTGCGCAGCAATTTTTTTAATTTTTTTTTGAAAGAAAAACAGTTGCATGAATTAAAAAAAACAAAAGAGCAAAGTTGGCTCATTTTTTTTTTGTATGTGAAAGATGATGTTACGCCGAGTAAATAGATATCTAACATGTCACGCTTTGAAATTGCACACAATATGGCCCTATAGGCGACGCTTTAAAAATGTTTACAGGTTACCGAGGAGGTCTTGGGCTAGAATTGTTGCTCTCGCTCTAATGTTCGCGGCGATACCTCCCATACGTGGTTTGAACGCCGTTTACATATACGGGCGCAACCTACGTATGCGTTTGCTTCTGCACGCGAGCTCGCGGGGACTGGCACACTTTGATTTTTTTATTGTTTATTTTACTTTTATTTTTATATTATGACACTTTCCCTTTTTTTTTTGATCACTGTTATTTCTATTATAAGGAATGTAAACATCCCTTGTAATAGGGATAAGGCATGACGGGTCCTCTTTATGGAGAGATCTGGGGTCTATAAGATCGGCTGATAAGCTGATCAAAAAAAAAAATGATCCTGGCTTCCCTGACCGGTCAGTTACTATTTTGATGGGCACTGACTGGCAACTGATGGGCACTGACTGGCAGCTGATGGGCACTGATTGGCAGCTGTGGTGGGCAACTCTGATGGGGGCTGCGCTGATAATCAATGCTCTGATTATCAGCGCACACCCCCTGCCCCCCTGACAGCAGAGCCACCGATCGGCATAGTCCCCTATGTGATGATTATTAGGTGACAGGTTCTCTTTAATGAGACATCCAGACCCCCCAATGTCTTCTCTGGGCTCCACTGAATGTGTTGCAATGCAGATTGCATGGCAAGACATCCCTTCCCGGCTATGCTGGCCGGGAACACTGAGAGCCTGACCCAGAAGTGAGGTCGCTTTCCGGGTCACAGCAAGAAGGGGAGAAAAGCAAACATGTGTCCATTCTTTCTTGGCCTTCATGATGCTGTTTGTTCACTAAGGTTCTCTAACAAACCTCTGAGGGCTTCACAGAACAGCTGTATTTATACTGAGATTAAATTACACACAGGCGGACTCTATTTACTAATTAGGTGACTTCTGACACTGAATGGAGGAGGAGACGAGGGAGCTTGAGAGTAGGAGGTCTTGGGAGGAATGGAGAGGAGGGTTTGGGTGATATTTGGAGACAAGATTGGTGATGAAGCTTGGGGCAGAGTTGTGAATGGAATGTATGCTGTGGTTTTGAATTTAATTCGCTGGGCGATTGGGAGCCATTGTAGGGTTTGGAGAAGAGGGGTGGCAGACGCTGAGCGGTTGGTAAGGTGTATAATTCTTTACTATGGGGATTCGGATACATCCGAATATCCGAATTACGAAAATGTAATCTGATTTTAGATTTGTAATGAAATGAATCGTACATGTCTCACGAATAGGTGAGGAACCATTCATGGTCAGTTACTCGTATACCTCGCACAGTCAGGAGCGTGCCTCGTTCTGCATTTCCCTATTAGCTCTTAATTGCCACAATTGTTTTATTATCTTAGTCATTGTTCTCTGGGGATCTGCAGTTAGTCTGGGCCACCTGATGTCTCCTATTCCATCCGACAGCAGCTGGCTCCCATATATTAGGATGACGCATTTGGTGTTCTGTTGTATTCATCGTACAGCCTTTTTCATGTTATCTTGGGCTCAGGCTTTAAGCCTTTCTGGACAGAACCAGAATATAAATATTATCATTATTCAATATTTATATAGCGGCAGTTTGCACAGCGCTTTGCAACATAAAGGGAGACAGTACAGTTACAATATAAGGGGGTTAGGAGGGTCCTGCTCATAAGAGCTTACAATCTAGTGAGGAGGGGTAAGTGGCACAAAGGGTAATTACTTTGAGGGACGAGCTGATGGAAGAATTAAAATTCAATTGTTAGGTGGAGGTGGGGTAGGCTTTCCTGAAGAGGTGAGTTTCCGGGGATTGCCTAAAGGTGGACAGAATAGGATATAGCCGGATAGATTGGGGTAGAGGGTTCCAGAGGATGGGAGGGGCTCTGGAGAAGTCCTGGAGGTGTGCATGAGAGAAGGAAACAAGGGATCTAGAGAGCAGGAGGTCATCGGAGGAGAGGACAGTTTGGGTGATATTTGGAGAGAAGATTGGTGATGTAGCTGTTGGCAGAGTTGTGAATGACTTTGTATGCTGTTGTTAGTATTTTAAATATAATTTGTTGGGCAATCGGAAGTCAGTGGAGGGATTGTCTGAGAGGGGTGGAGAACACTGAGTGGAGGTCAGTGGAGGGATTGGCAGAGGGGGTGGAGAACACTGAATGGAGGTCAGTGGAGGGATTGTCTGAGAGGGGTGGAGGACACTGTATGTAGGCCAGTGGAGGGATTGGCAGAGGGGGTGGAGAACACTGAATGGAGGTCAGTGGAGGGATTGGCAGAGAGGGTTGGAGGACACTGTATGTAGGCCAGTGGAGGGATTGGCAGAGGGGGTGGAGAACACTGAATGGAGGACAGTGGATGGATTGGCAGAGAGGGGTGGAGGACACTGAATGGAGGTCAGTGGAGGGATTGGCAGAGAACGGTTGAGGACACTGAGCGGAGGTCAGTGGAAGGATTGGCAGAGAGGGGTGAAGGACATTGAATGGAGACCAGTGGAGGGATCGGCAGAGTGGGGGGGAGGACAATGAATAGAGGGTAGTGGAGGGATTGGCAGAGAGGGGTGGGCATTGAATGGAGACCAG
>BLSH010256752.1:163381-180536 GCA_018402905.1 Glandirana rugosa
AGGTTTTGGTAACGGATGAGGATATCCCGGTCGACAACGACATTCACTGTGTAATAACAAGTTTTTATTAGAGGATCAAGATTTCCCTCTTGAAGGTCGACAACCACACTCGCCACGTAAAGAACGTGGTTTTATTTTTCAGGCCGATGTAACCACAAAAGTTTTTTTTTTTTTTTTTCCATAATTAACCATAATTATTTATGAATGTATCCCGATGTATCATGTAAACGCCCATGTTACTCCTCTCGTTTATTCCCTGCACCAGTACCACGACGATCACTACGACCACGACCACCACAACCACTTGGAAGACAACCTTCCTCTCCTACCGGTGAAGGTTCTGTTGGCTACCTGAGGAAGGTGTTTCCCTTGTGCGTGTAGCTGGCACACCTCGACCACGTCCTCTCCTTCCAACAGAAGGTTCACCAACACCACCAGCACCAGCATCACTAGCAGCACCATGACCACGTCCCTTATTTGCTCTCCTCATTGTACCCGCAAATGTACTATGTAGCCCTATGTAAGTATTTATTAATACCAATTAATACCTTTTTTTTTTTTTTTTTGAAAACACCAATGTAGCCGGACTTTTTATTTTGGTGCAAGAAATGCACCGCTCACACCAACAGCTGGAAGTTCTCCCTTTAGAACTAGGAGATTATTTTTGAACAATAATGTGTCACTTACAGCAACAGCTGGCCCTATAGGAGTAGGCAATGGTTTTGGAACAAGAATCTGTCCCTCTACGCAACACCTGGAAACTCTCCCCTTTGAACTAGGAGATTATTTTTGAAAAATAATGTGTCACTAACTTACAGCAACAGCTGGCCCTATAGGAGTAGGCAATGATTTTTGAACAATAATCTGTCCCTCTAAGCAGAAGCCTCTACCTAGTGCAGTCAGATCATTGTGTAATGCAGGGTTTGATCTGCAATCTGTCACTCAAAGCAGCAGTATGTGAAATCTCGATTCTCAAATTTCTGCAATCTGTCCCTCAGAGCAACAGTAGTAGTAATCTCAGGATGCAGGATCAGATGTTAAAATGTCTGCAATCTGTCCCTCACAAAAACGCTGGCAGCTTCCTATCCCTATACTATTCAGAGTCTCAGAGAGCATGTGACTGCAGTATTAAGTGACTCCAGCTTATAAAGAGGCTGGGTCACATGATGCACTGGCCAATCACAGCCATGCCATTAGTAGGCATGGCTGTGATGGCTTCTAAGGGCAAACCAGCGAAACGCTTCTTGATTGGTTGCCCTGCAGCTATTCAACGTGCATGATCAACTACCCAAACCAGAACGTTTTTTGAAATGTTCGGGTCCGGACACCCCAAAGTTCGGTACGGACCCAAACGTTAGTCCGGGTTCGCTCAACACTACCTACTAACCATTTTTCAGTTTCTTCAATTGTGAGGGTTAGAAATATGCTCTGATATGACCTCTCCTGTACCATGCCTGCAGTCCCCAACCATGTCCTGGTCCATGCTTATGGTCCCCAACCATGTCCTGGTCTATGCCTGCAGTCCCCAACCATGTCCTGGTCCACGCCTATTAGTGCCCAACCATCTCCTGTACCATGCCTGCAGTCCCGAACCATGTCCTGGTCCATGCCTATAGTCCCCAACGATGTCCTGGTCCATGCCTGCAGTCCCCAACCATGTCCTGGTCCACGCCTATTAGTCCCCAACCATCTCCTGTACCATGCCTGCAGTCCTGAACCATCTCCTGTACCATGCCTATAGTCCCCAACCATCTCCTGCACCATGCCTGTAGTCCTCAACCATCTCCTGTATCACGTCTACAGTCCCCAACCATCTTCTCTACCATATCCCTCATCCCCAACAATCTCCTGTACCCTGTCTATAGTCCCCAATAATCTCCTGTGCCTTGTCTACAGACACCGACCATCTCTTGTACCATGCCTGTAGTCCCCACCATCTCCTGTATCATGCTTACAGTCCTCAACCATCTCCTGTACCATATCCATAGTCCCCAACAATCTCCTCTACCATTTCTGAACTCCCCAACCATCTTCTGTACTATGCCTATAGTCCCCAACCACCTTCATTACCTTTTCTGCAGTCTCTAACCATCTTCTGTAGTATGTCTACAATCTCTGACTTAATTTCCAAAAATGTTTTTTTCATGAACCTGTCTGAACAATGATGTGGTATAATAAAATATCATATTATTAATATTATACAGGATTTACTGTATATAGCGCCAATGGTTTGTGCAATAATATTGGATGATCTTATTTTTTTGTTTGTTTTTCATGTTTTCATCAGATTGAGAAGCAGCTGTTTGAGGAGACAGTGAAGACTCTGAATATGTACTATATGGAGGCTGAGAAGATCGGAGGTAGCTCTTATCTAGAGGGATGTCTAGCTTGTGCTACAGCTTATTTCATCTTCCTCTGCATGGAGACACACTATGAGAAGGTAAACTGGATGTGTTTTCATATTTAGTTCGACCCCCAAAAGGGAATTTATATCCAATAATCAGAGGAAAGTAGTCTGCATATCATAGTGGCCATAGGTAGATTGTAGTGCCGACTGACCGCATAGGGCCACCCCACAAGGAGGGGCACCGGCACAATCTACCTATGGCCACTATGATATGCAGACTACTTTCCTCTCATTATTGGATATAAATTCCCTTTTGGGGTCGAACTATACCATTTTTACACACTGCATTGCCTCAATCCTGGCCGTATCTCATCTTGGAACTCCAGCAGCCACTGCTTTTTGCAATCGGCCCTGATTTGGTTCAAATCCTGCTTTCTTTCTTGATCTTTGATACATCTTCTAATTGAGCTGATGTCTCCTGATCATTATACTAAAAACATGAAGTATCCGGTTCTGGATGATAGTCGTGTTTTTAACCTTTGACCACTTACCCCTGAGGAAGATATCTACTACTTAATATCGAAACGCGTTGAGTCCTGTTCTGCCCCCTGCGTGTGGCAGACCAGTGGTCTTTTATTCTTGTTGTCGTCATAGCTTGTCCATTAAGGCATTGGGTACACCATTTGATGTTCCCTCTTGCCATTCATGTACACATGTTTAATGTTGGCTTCATTTTGTGATATGTCTTTGAATACCAATTCATTTTTAATTGTATCAATAAATGCTGATTGTTTTATTATATACTTTTCTTCTTCTTGATGAGTTGGTCTTCCCGATTGAAAGTCCCATTCTGGGTTTTTTTTTCTTGTTTTTCAAATGTATCTATAGGACTGAGAGTAAAAGCTCCTGGATAGAAACTTCTGTTTAGAGAAGTCTGCCTAATGCTGCTTCCTGTGATGGGGGGGCAAAGATGCTGCTCTGCTCCTAAGTTCAGAGCAGTGTTGTCACCCCCTTGTAGGCTGTGCCTGCTTGTACTATAGTGAGAAGAGATGATGTTGCAGGAGTTGTGGCTATCAGCATTATCATTACTGATTGACGAGCCTGTAGCTTGCAAATCAGCACCTGACCACACCTAATCCCGCCCAACTTCAGGCTTGGTTCTAGAGATGGCTGGGGACTGCAGGCATGGTATAGAAAATGGTTGTGGACAAATATTCAAGGTGTTTGGGGACTGTAGACATAGTACAGGATATAATTGGGGACCTCAGGTATCGTATAGGACAGGTCTTGGGACTGCAGGTATGGTACAGGAGATTGTTGGGGACTGCAGGCATGGTACAGGAGATGATTGGGGACTGCAGGTATGGTATGGAAGATGGTTGTGGACAGGTACTGAAGGAGGTTGGGGACTGTAAGCATTGGTACAGGAAATGGTTGGGGAGGCAGAAATAGTACAGGAGAGGTTTGGAGACTGCAGGCATGGCACAGGAGATGATTTGGGGCTGCAGGCATGGCACAGGAGGTGGTTGAGGACTGTGGCATGGCACAGGAGATGGTTGGGGCTGCAGGCATGGTATGGGATATGGTTGGGGCTGCAGGCATGGTACAGTATATGGTTGGGGCTGCAGGCATGACACGGCACAGGAGATGGTTTGGGCTGCAAGCATGGTACAGGATATGGTTGGGGGCTGCAGGCAGGGCCGGTTCTACCACTAGGCAGAGTGGACGGCTGCCTAGGGCGCACTGCCGCCTAGGGCGCCTGGCCACTGTCCACCCGTCACTGGCTGCTCTGCTCTATCCACCTGCTCCCTTCCTCCTCCAATGGCTGCTCCGTCCTCTACTCTCTCTGTGTGGGGGTGACAGCTCAGGAAGTGTAGTGGTGATAGGTGGAGATGGAGTGGATCCATTCCTCACACTGCTCTGTCCCCTCTACCTCCAGGGTGCCTGCATTCTGCCCTGAGCAGCTTCACACATCCCTTCTGTCGTCCCTCCCCCCTGCTCGTGTGTTCTGTCTGTGAGACTGTGAAGGAATCGGTGTGCGGGAGATTAAAGCAGCCCAGCCGAGAATCACACTGATATACTACTGAATGAGCCAGAAAGCATTCCAAGTGAGTGGAGCGCTTTCACTGACATCCCCCTCTCTCTGATTCCCCCTCCTCTCTGACACCCCCTCTCTCTCTCTGACCCCCCCCCTCTCTCTCTCTTTCTGTCCCTGACCTCCCCTTTCTCCCTGACCCCCCCTCTCTCTCTCTCCCTCCCTAACACCCCACCTGGTGATCCTGCTAGTAAGCCTGATGTTTTTCAAAGGAACAAGCTGTCTTGCAGATGTAGCAGTTAAAGGGTTTAATCAAACCATTTAACACTGGCATAGGGGGTGGAGTCATGGGCGGAGCAAATGGGGCAGCAAAATGAGGTTTCGCCTAGGCTGTAAAAAATCCTTGCACCGGCCCTGGCTGCAAGCATGGTACTGGGGTTGTTGGGAGCTGCAGGCATGGAGCAGGAAATGATTGGCGGCTGCAGGCATGGTACAGGGGATGGTTGGGACTAGCATGGTACAGGATATGGTTGGGGGCTGCAGGCATGGTACAGGATATGGTTGAGGGCTGCAGGCATGGTACAGGAGATTGTTGTGACTACACGCATGGTACAGGATATGGTTGGGGGCTGCAGGCATGGTATAGGAGATTGTTGGGACTACACGCATGGTACAGGATATGGTTGGGGGCTGCAGGCATGGTACAGGAGATGGTTGGGACTAGCATGGTACAGGATATGGTTGGGGGCTGCAGGCATGGTACAGGAGATTGTTGGGACTACAAGCATGGTACAGGATATGGTTGGGGGCTGCAGGCATGGTACAGGAGATTGTTGGGGGCTGCAGGCATGGCACAGGAGGTGGTTGGGGGCTGCAAGCATGGTACAGGAGACAGGGGCTGCAAAAAAGGTACTGAAGGTGGTTGGAGATTGTAGGCATGACACAGAAGACGGTTGGGAAATGGCAGCATGGCACAGGAGATGCTTGGGGGCTTCTGAAATGGTAAAGGTGTTACTGAAACCCTCACACAGTGAGCTGCAATATCTGGGTGGGGGAGCGTGTGAGACAAAGGAGGATTTGGCTCAGTCAGGGGAGATACAGGAAGATTTTTGTACTTCATGGGGTTTGTACATCACATAGGAACTGGATTTCAGACTTGTTTGGGCTCTCATACAGAAGCTTTTAGTTCTATTTTAAGTGATGAGTAACATGTCTAGTAAATGTATAAGTGGATTCTGCCATCCTTTTTTATTATAATAAGAATGAAGAGCTGTATACAGCAATTTCCTGATGATGGTCTCATGTTTGGTTCCTATTGATATCACAGAGCAGGAATGGTCCATAGCCTGGGTGGTTGGGGACTGCAGGTATGGTATGGAAGATGGTTGGGGACTAGGGTTGCCACATCATCCCTTTAATCCAGGACACATATGAATTACACATATGAATTAGCTATTGCCTGAGGAAGGAGCACAAATGCTCCGAACGCGAGCACCTCCCACTCCACCCTGCATCCGATAGTGATGTCAGCGGCGGTTCCTGAGCCCCATCTGAGTTCCTGGAAGTGCTGGAAGCCACCAGCTCAGCCAGTACCAGCGGCCACCAGTGTTCCCCGCCTGCAGCCCGTCCTTCTGAAAGGAGTGGATGAACCTCTACACAAGGCCTATTGCCACACATGCGCTGACAACGCTTTTATCTTGTGAGTTGCCATTTGTCTTTTTAATAAAGATGTTCTTATACTGCTGCACTTAGATCTCTTTCTGTTCTATGTCCGCACAGAGTTCCTTCTAGCTCTTTTCAGAGCCGGCAGCCGTCTAAAGCCAGCATTTCACATTCTAAGACCTCAATAGACACCTTGGACGTTCCACCCATGGTCCACGGATGACAGACTGATCCAGTGCCCCCACATTCTCTCCATCCAGCTCCCAGGGCGCTCAAGAGGTTACATGTTTGTCATATGAATTGCACAGGTTGTTCTGAGGCCAATTTAATGCAGATGAGGCACCAAGTGAGTTTAATTACCACCTTAATCAGCCACAGAACAACCTGTGTAATTGATATGTGTCCTGAATTAAAGGGATGATGTGGCAACCCCAGAGGCGTAACTAGAACCTTCAGGGCCCCGGTGCAAGAAATTATGAAGGGCCCCCCTCTCCCCTGGCCAGGGCCCTCCATCTTCCCACTGATCCAGGGGCCCTTTACTCCTATTGCAGGTCTCTTTATTATGGTCCCGCAGTGGGACCCTTTCACAAGTTCTGCAGCAGGCCCCCGTTTTTCCATCTTCGGGGCTCCCCATGATGGTGAGCTGCCAGGGCCCAGTCGCAATTGCAACCTTTGCAATCATGATAGTTTCCTCACTGGTGTCAATAGTTTTAAATTTTTATTTTCATTTTATTATTTTTTTACCATTTAATTTTATTTCTTTTACAATTTTATTTTTACAATTTTTTTAGGAGCCTGTTGGGGGGCTTTGATGAGATATCAGGGGTCTAAACAAACATCAGCCCTCAATCTCCATCTGTGTAGCCTCAGCTGCACAGAATGAATGGACAGGAATAGCTGTCCACCAAGCCTCCCATTCATTCAAAAACTGAAGTATAGTAAAACCGTTTACTATGCTTCAGTTATGAATGAACCAATTGGTACCAATCACTGGCTCTGTCCATTCAGAAAAGGAAGGAGTCGGTAAATGACAAATTTACTGACCCGTTCTCACCATCTCTCCATTCATGACTCATCTTCTACAGCAGCTGGCAGGAGAGAGGTGGGGGGAAGACAGCAGCTCTCTGGGGGGGGGGGGGGGAGGCCAGGGAAGCACACAGGGACCCTGGGAACAGCAACAGACAATTAAACTGGATAGAAGGGGCAGCGGGGGCAGCATATAGATGAACCAGTCTCCTGCATTAGGAGGAAAATGGGGGAGATTGGTTCCTCTAAATGCCGCCCCCGCCATCCCTCCTATCCAGGTGTACAAGGGAGGCACATGGGCCCCCTGGAGCATGGGGCCCGGTTGCAATTGCAACCCCTGCAACCCCTGTAGTTACGCCCTTGGGCAACCCTATTGTGGACAGATACTGAAGGTGGTTGGGGACTGTAGACATAGTACAGGAGATGGTTGGGGACTATAAGCATTGGTGCAGAAGTGGTTTAGGGGCTGCAGGCATGACACAGAAGATCCAAATGCAATTATGCTGAAAAACGTCCACACCCAGTAGAGCCAGCACACCTTGGTGCTAAGGAGCATAGAAATCAAAAGTTCCACTTCTCACGATAGCAGCTGCTTTCAACATATATGAATTAGCAAAGAAACATTCCTTAAAAGTGTCCCAATCCAAAAATGGAATTTACAAGCAGCGCTTATCACCACATCAATACAACATGGCTAGCTTCACAGAGGCAGTCTTGCTCGGCCCTTAATAAAACAGTTAATCAATCCTGCTGAGTTCAGAGTAATCTTCACTGATATAAATGTGCACCCTGACACCAGGATCCAGTCAACTCATGAATTACTCGTCCCCTTTGGGATACACTCACCAGAAATTGTTTATAAGCGTTGTTTTATAACATCCTTTGGCTCAGGAATAGGATCTCTGCATCAGAAATGTAAGGCTTTTGATGTCTTGGAGTTAACAGTGCCATCAGGCTTGGTTAAAGTGATTCTTTCACCACTTTTTTTCCTGGTCAAGTTTTGCATCCACACACTCGTCCTCCCATTGGACAACTTATGGTTTCTCAGTTCTCCCCTGGGCTAGGACACACCAGCCTGAGGCATCCTGCATGGTTGCTTCTTCCTTTGTCTGCAGCGGTGCCACCACTTCACCTACTTCCACTCTCTGTGCTATTGTCCTGGATCAGGGACATCATTTGCCATCCTTACACACTATTCCATCTGTGGGCTATGATGAATGAGGTGGGGCATTGTGTGAGCACCTTATGGACCTTGTTGTATGCCTGATAAAATGTAGCCATTTATGTATGGAAAGAATTGGAGTCACTGAGAGACCACCAGTAGGTCCCCAAAGAACAGGATTTCTCTGAGTTAAGTACTGTCAGCTGCCATCAGGGTCTCCATAGTCAAGATTTCATTAAGTATCTGGGTCCATTTCAGCGTGAACCTTTCATAGACCATGGGAGGACGAGTGTGTGGATGCAGAACTTGAGCAGGAAAAAATCGCTTTAACCAAGCCTGATGGCACTGTTAATCCAAGACATCAAGACATTACGTTTCTGATGCAGAGATCCTATTCCTGAGCCAAGGGATGTTATAAAACAACGCTTATAAACATTCCATTTCTGGTGAGTGTATGCCCAAAGGGGACGAGTGATTCATGAGTTGACAAAATCCCGGTGTCGGGGTACAGGTTTATCAGTGAAGATTACTCTGAACTCAGCGGGATTGATTAACTGTTTTATTAAGGACCGAGCAAGACTGCCTCTGTGAAGCTAGCCATGTTGTATTGATGTGGTAATAAGCGCTGCTTGTAAATTCCATTTTTGGATTGGGACACTTAAAAGGAATTTTTCTTTGCTATGACACAGGAGATGGCTTGGGCTGCAGGCATGGTACAGGATATGGTTGGGGCTGCAGGCATGGCATGGCACAGGAGATGGTTGGGGCTGTAGGCATGGTACAAGAGATGGTTTGGGCTGCAGGCATGGTACAGGATATGGCTGGGGCTGCAGGCATGGCATAGCACAGGAGATGGTTGGGGCTGAAGGCATGGTACAAAAGATGGTTGGGGTTGCAGGCATGGTACAGGAGATGGTTGCGAGCTTCAGGCATGGTACACGAGATGGTTGAGGTTGCAGGCATGGTACAGTAGGTGGTTGGTGGTTGCAGGCATGGTACAGGAGATGGTTGCGAGCTTCAGGCATGGTACACGAGGTGGTTGAGGTTGCAGGCATGGTACAGTAGGTGGTTGGTGGTTGCAGGCATGGTACAGGAGATGGTTGCGAGCTTCAGGCATGGTACACGAGATGGTTGCGGTTGCAGACATGGTACAGTAGGTGGTTGGTGGTTGCAGGCATGGTACAGTAGAGCGTTTGGGGCTGCAGGCACAGTACAGGAGATGGTTGGGGTTGCAGGCATGGTACAGGAGGTGGTTGGGGGCTGCAGGCATGGTACAGGAGGCAATTGGGGTCTGCAGGCATGGTACAGGAGAGAGTTTGTAGCTGCAGGCATAGTACAGGAGAGAGTTTGGGGCTGTAGAAAAGGTACTGAAGGTGTTTGGAGATTGTAGGCATGACACAGAAGATTGTTTGGAAACGCCAGCACCATACAGAAGATAGTTGGGGGCTACTGAAATGGTAAAGGTGTTGCTGAAACCTTCCCACAGTGAGCTGAAATGTCTGGGTGGGGGAGCATGTGAGACACAAACAAAGGAGGATTTGGCTCAGTCAGGGGAGATACAGGAAGATTTTTGTACTTCATGGGGTTTGTACATCACATAGGAACTGGATTTTGGACTTGTTTGGGCTCTCATATGGAAGCTTTTAGTTCTATTTTAAGTGATAAGTAACATGTCTAGTAAATGTATAAGTAGATTCTGCCATCCTTTTTTATTATAATAAGAATGAAGAGCTGTATAAAGCAATTTCCTGATGATGGTCTCATCTTTGTCTCCCTATTGATATCACAGAGCAGGAACGGTCCGTAGCCTGGGTGGTTGGGGACTGCAGGTATGGTATGGAAGATGGTTGTGGACAGATACTGAAGGTGGCTGGGGACTATAGACATAGTATAGGAGAGGGTTGGGGACTATAAGCATTGGTGCAGGAGTGGTTTGGGGACTGCAGGCATGACACAGAAGATGGTTGAGGCTGCAGGCATGGCACAGGAGGTGGTTGAGGACTGTAGGCATGGCACAGGAGATGGTTGGGGCTGCAGGCATTGTACAGGATGTGGTTGGGGCTGCAGGCATGGCATGGCACAGGAGATGGTTGGGGCTGCAGGCATGGTACAAGAGATGGTTGGGGGTTGCAGGTATGGTACAAGAAATGGTTGGGGTTGCAGGCATGGTACAGTTGATGGTTGGGGGCTGCAGGCATGGTACAAGAGATGGTTGGGGGTTGCAGGTATGGTACAAGAAATGGTTGGGACTGCAGGTATGGTACAGGAGATGGTTGGGGGCTGCAGGCATGGTACAGGAGATGGTTGGGGTTGGCTCAGTCAGGGGAGATACAGGAAGATTTTTGTACTTCATGAGGTTTGTACATCACATAGGAACTGGATTTCGGACTTGTGTGGACTGTCATACAGAAGCGTTTAGTTCTATTTTAAGTGATAATGTCACGCACCTGGTGGTGGAGTCTGACTGTGCAGGGGGCAACCTCTCTTACGGCCCTGGTTCGGGAACCCCTGATAGAGGAGACAGGAGATTCCGGAGCACAGGGGGGCACGAGGGCTGGTGCGGATGCAGATGGTGTAGTGAGGATCCTCCAGGACTCGTGCAGACAGAAGAGTGGTGATGCAGGCCGGGTCGGTAAATAGGCTGGCTAGTGCGGTACAAGGGAGCAGGCAAGCGGATTGTCGGGTGCAGGCAGAGTCGTTAACAGGCAGGCGGATGAGGTACAAGAGGATTAGGCAGAGACGTGGTCGGAGACAGGCAAAGGGTCGGTACAGGCAGAGTTCAATCAGAGGTCAGGCAAGCCGGGTCACAGATACAGGAAGACTGGAAAAACAGGTCACTGGAACACACGAACACGCTGTAGAACGGACAGCACTTGCTTCCTGGTGCTGTCCGCTTAAATGGCCGCCATTAGCGCGCACGGACGCCTGGACGCGCACGGAGGGCCAGAAATGGCCAGGAAGTGCTATTTCCCTAACAGATAAGTAACATGTCTAGTAAATCTATAGGTATATTCTGACATCCTTTTTATTATAATAAGAATGTAGAGCTGCATAAAGCAATTTCCTGATGATGGTCTCATGTTTGGTCCCTATTGATATCAGAGCAGGAACGGTCCATAGCCTGGGAAGTGACCCTACACTTTTCTCAGTACGACCCACAGGAAGTCATTGGTGGGATATCTGCTCACATTTCGACTTGTTACCAAAGGGCAACCGGCTTGTACAAGGAAGGATTTGAATTCCGCAGAGGGTTGCCGAGTCTCAGCGCTACGTTACAGCTTTGAACTCGGTCCAAAATCGACACAGCTAAACTTTGGAGAGCAGGATGGAGTCGCACGTCAGGCCCGGCATTTCACATTATTATCTGTCTATTTCTTGGTGAGCAGATTTAATCCTTCCTTCAAACGCTTGGGAAAGGTTGTCTCAACATGCAGGCACTCAGCAAGCTCAGCTAATTGCCCAATCTCTTTATATCACACCGTCCATCTGGGCATTGGGCCAAAGCAAACTCAACCTTTGTAAGCTGGAAATTAATTTCCCAGCAGATCCTGTTCCCACTTCAACCCTGGCTGATACTGAGAAAGGATACATTATGTAGCAGGGTGGGATCGAGAGCTTTTCTATAGATCCATACCTCCCAGCAGATAGAACCTTCTAGTAAAACACGTTGGCTAATTTCCTGTACAGTTCTGGATGGAGCCTTTCATTAGAATCGCATGAATCAACGCGGTGTGTGTCAACTTTAACCAAATCACGTCATTCCTTCTAGTTCAGTGGTTCTCAACTCCGGTCCTCGGGACCCACTAACAGGCCAGGTTTGCAGGATAACTGAAATACATCACAGGTGATATCATTTGCTGCTCAGTGATTGCAGCGTTCTAGTCTGCATCTCCCCAAGGTAATACTTAAAATCTGGCCTGTTGGTGGGTCCCGAGGATAGGAGTTGAGAACCACTGTTCTAGTTATTCTTTATTACCTTCAGCGATAACCTGCTAATCCCAAGCTTCCTCATGTCTACAACCAAGGCAGATACCTTCAAGTCACGGCCTCCACCTAAAAAAAACTAAAAAAAACTCCCTGAAAAAGATCTTCATTCTCTTGAACAACTATGGTGTCCAAAGAATTACAGTATCTCACAAAAGTTAGTACACCCCTCACATTTTTGTAAATATTTTATTCTATCTTTTCATGTGACAACACTGAAGAGCTGACACTTTGCTACAATGTAAAGTAGTGAGTGTACAGCTTGTATAACAGTGTAAATTTGCTGTCCCCTCAAAATAACTCAACTCACAGCCATTAATGTCTAAACCGCTGGCAACAAAAGTGAGTACACCCCTAAGTGAAAATGTCCAAATTGGGCCCAAAGTGTCAATATTTTGTGTGGCCACCATTATTTTCCAGCACTGCCTTAACCCTCTTGGGCATGGAGTTCACCAGAGCTTCACAGGTTGGCACTGGAGTCCTCTTCCACTGCTCCATGACGACATCACGGAGCTGGTGGATGTTAGAGACCTTGCGCTCCTCCACCTTCCATTTGAGGAGCCCCACAGATGCTTAATAGGGTTTAGGTTTGGAGATATGCTTGGCCAGTCCATCACCTTTACCCTCAGCTTTTTCAGCAAGGCAGTGGTCGTCTTGCAGGAATACAGCCTGGCTGGTCTGTACCCAAGTGAGGAGGCTTCCAGGAAGGATGATGTCACGTACCTGGTGGATGAGTCAAACTTATGCAGTGGGTAACCTCCCTTACGACCCTGACTCGGGAACCCCTGGTAGAGTAGACAGGTGGCTCGGGAGTACAGGATGGCACGAGGGTCGGACTGGGTCACTGGTGATGGTAGAAGTCCGTTGGTGCACTCGTGCACTTGAAGAATGGTTGTACAGGCTGGGTCGTGAAACAGGCTGGCGGTGCAGTACAAGAGGAGCAGGCAGATGGATGGTCGGGTTCAGGCAGGGTTGTCAACAGGTGGGCAGGCAAAGTACAGAAGGGCTAGGCAAGAGAGTGGTCATAGGCAGTCCAGGGGTCGGTGCAGGCAGAAATCAGCAAAGTCAGGCAGGCCGGGTCACAGGAACAGAGAATCAGATACAGGTTGCTCAGGAATACACACTACACGCTGTAGATCAGAAAGCACTTGCTGCAGGGCGGCGTGCAGGGTTGAAATAGAGCCGCTTGGCGCCGTTTCCGGTGTGCGGGCACGGGCGCGCATGAATGCGTATTAGCATCAAAAAGTCCCATTTTAGCAGGATTTCCTTTAACCACTTCAGATCCGCGCTATTGCCAAAATACGGCTCCAGCGCGGATCTGAAATGCCGGGAGGACGTCCATGGACGTCCTCCACTGCGCATGCTCCAGCGCGCCCCCTGGCGGCAGCGGCGGCGCGAGCGTGCCCGTGGGTCGGGCGAACTCGATGTCTGCCCGAGACCCGCCGATCACTTTTAGGAGCCTTAGAACGGGGCGGTTCCCCGTTCTGTGACAGGGGACAAGCAGATCTACTGATCCCTGTCACTGGGATCAGTTAGATCTGTTATGTCCCGGCCAGCCCTGCCCCCCCACAGTAAGAACACACTCAGGGAACATTGTTAACCCCTTCACTGCCCCCTGCAGGTTAACCCCCTCACTGCCAATGACATTTACACAGTAATCAGTGGACATTTACATTTCTGATCGCTGTATAAATATCATTGGTCCCAAAAATGTGTAAAAAATGTCCGACATGTCCGCTGAAATATCGCAGTCCCAATAAAAATCGCAGGTCGCCGCCATTACTAGTAAAAAAAAATAAATCAATAAAAACGCCAGAAATTAATTCCCAGTTTGTAGACGCGATAACTTTTGCGCAAACCAATCAATATACGCCAATTGCGATTTTTTTTTTTTTTTTACCAAAAATATGTAGAAGAATATATATCGGCCAAAACTGATGAATAATTTTTTTAATGGATTTGTACTTTAGCAAAAAGTAAAAAATATTGTTCTTTTTTGCAAAATTGTCGCTCATTTTTTGTTTATAGCGGCGATCAGAAATGACGCAGAGGTGATCAAATACCACCAAAAGAAAGCTCTATTTGTGGGAAAAAAAGGACGCAAATTTTATTTGGGTACAACGCCGCACGACCGCGCAATTGTCATTCAAAATGCGACAGCGCTGAAAGCCAAAAATTGGTCTGGGCAGGAGGGGGGTTTAAGTGCCCGGTAAGGAAGGGGTTAACAGATGATGTGTCCCTATCCTTTCCCTACTTGTCTGGAACCTCTCCCTGACGCTAAGCATTGTCCCTAACAGACGGGTGACGTGTCCCTACTCTTTTCATACGTGAAATGCACACCAAACCCAGGAGCAAGGGTCTTAAATAGATTCTGCCTGACCCAATATGGCCTCCAAAGTCACATGAGACAGCTGCCTCTCTGTAACTGAGAAGATCATAGAGAAACGAGTCTCCTCTCTACTTCCTCCTCTACTTGCATTGCTGCTACAGATGACTGCCACCTGCAGTGGAAAAAATAGACTGCACCTGCCTCCAAACACATATCCAGGAGTGGTCTCCCTTTGCACCCAGTGGCGCCATGGCAGAGAAAAGCACATGGGGAGTGGGGATTGCAGGCTTTCAACACCCGGAAGTGCCCGATGCTGTCGGAGGCTGTAGCTCTTTAGCTACAGCAGGCCTGGTTAGTATTAATCCCTCCCCGCCTGCTCCAACATCCCATTAAAGGGTTCTGAATGAAGGATTGGCGATCATGTGATTGGCTGTCAGTGGTCATGTGATTGAGAGCTGTTCCCACCATCTACCGATCATTGGTGGGGACTGAAAGCTGCCTATGACAGCTCTGTCTCTGTGCCGGTAGCATGCGGCGAGGACGCTCCCAGCACAGAAGCATAGGCTGCCCAGTGACCCAAATGTGTGGCAGCAAAAGGCTAGGCATTAATGCCCACACAGTGCACTTACATTTGTTTTATATGGGTGGCAACCAGGGCAGGGACAAAGGGTGGGCAGGAGGGGAGGCTGCACTGTGGCATCAATCAAGGTGGTGGGGGGGCACCACAACGAGATGGGGGGGGACTTTTGTTGGAAGTGGGAATTTGGGGGGGGGGCAGCAGGGAGTAAGTATTTATATTGAGGGGATTTGTGTTGGGGGGGGGGGGGTGCAGTTTGCCCTGGGCTCTGGATGACCTTGTCCTGGCACTGGTGGCAACAGGTTAAAGGCTTTAGGAGAAAATAATAAATGCATATAGTTTTTCAAGAAAAAAATGTGCATTAATTATTATTATTTTTTTTAAAAGCATTGCCCTATTGATCATTGGATCCATGGATGGTGGGCGCAGCGCCAGGCTCCTGCTCCTCCAGCTCTCTGTCTGTACCTCTGCATGGGCTTTCAGGTACTGACCTGCAGGAAGAGTCAATGGACTTTAAGTGAGCTAATTACCGCCGCCCTTGTGGTCCATTGAGAACTACAAGTCCGTCTGTGTGCGTTCGGGGGGGGGCTGTCTACCCACACGGATGTCACATTAGGAGCATCAGCTGTGCCCATGTGGCCTCTGCATCCCAATCGACAGCAATGGGACTGCCTGCACGGAACACCCGGGCATCCCCATGCAGGTAAAGTCTCTTTCATTTCTTCCTTGGTTATTTCTTTTTTTTTGTGCTTCTTTTTTGTTGTTTTCCTCCTCCCTCTCCATACTTTTTTATTAACGCCTTTTATTGTATTCTCTGATTGCTTTCTTGTATCTGTTTTTTTTTTTTTTTTTTTTTTAGATTTGCTGAGTTTATAAAATAGTATTTTGGTTTGCAGGCGTAGATCAGTTTACAATTTTTTTTTTTCTTGCTCAATAATAATTATTGTAGATTATTTTGTGTGTATAATGGATACAAAGAAATGTGTACAAAAGACAAAAATATACAAAGACAGTTCCTCCGGGAAAGCGTGCCAAGTGGGATATTACTGCCTTAAAGGAATATTCATCAATGGGGAAGGAAAAGTGGACCAGGTAGAGGTCTAGAAGTAGAAGTAAAATGAGTGAATGAAATGGGGAGGGGGGGGGGGGGATGTAACGAGGATCTATAAGACCCCAAATTCCTCCTCTGCCTTTAACCACTTCAGCCCCGGAAGCATTTCCCACTTTAGGACCAGGGCACTTTTTGCGATTCGGCACTGCGTCGCTTTAACTGACAATTGCGCGGTCGTGCGACGTTGTACCCAAACAAAATTGACGTCCCTTTTTTCCCACAAATAGAGCTTTCTTTTGGTGGTATTTGATCACCTCTGCGTCATTTCTGATCACCGCTATAAACAAAAAAAGAGCGTCAATTTTGCAAAAAAAAAAACAATAGTTCTTACTTATTTGCTAAAATACAAATCCAAAAAAAAATATATAAAAAAACATTTTATTCATCGGTTTTGGCCGATTTATATTCTTCCTCATATTTCTGGTAAACAAAATCGCAATCGGTCTGTGCAAAAGTTGCCGCGTTTACGAATGATGAGAATTCATTTATGGGGTTTTTTATTTTTATTTTTTACTAGTAATGGTGGCGCTCTGCGATTTTCAGCGGTACTGCGATATTGCGGCGGGCATGTTGGACCATTTTGGCCCTTTTTTGGACCATTGGCATTTATACAGCGATCAGTGCTATGAAAATGCATTGATTACTGTGTAAATGCCATTGGCAGTGAAGGGGTTAACCTGGAGGGGGCGCTCTAAGGGTTAACTGTGTTCCCTCAGTGCGTTCTAACTGTATGGGGGCTGGGCTGGCAGGGGGGAGGGGAGTGATCATGGCTTCCATATACAGGAAGGCTGTGATCACAGCCCTTCCCCCTCTGTCAGAACGGAGATCCGTGTTTACTTACGCGGACCTCCGTTCTCTCACTGCAGGGGAGCCCTCGCGGGTAGCCGGAAAAAAGATGGAGTCCACCCTACCAGCTCCCTGC
>BLSH010256752.1:180546-211019 GCA_018402905.1 Glandirana rugosa
GCCCCCCCCCCCCCCCCCGGAACACAGTGAATGCGAGAGCACGCTTCCGGCGGCGCTGTCACGCTCACATAACTCTTTGTCGCGGCCGCCGTCAGGTGACGGCGTTTCGCGATAACGAACCACTTTGCCGCCGTCAAGCCACAGCGGGTGGTCGGCAAGTGGTTAAAGGCATTCAAAACACCAAGATCAGTGGTTTCAAATGCTTTTGATTTTTTTTTTAAAAATGCCGCATCTGGGTAAACCAGAAGCGATCTTAGGTCATCACTTCCGGGTTACCATAGCTGAAAGCCAAACAAAGCCGGTCCGGGTTTTTTCTTTGGCTCTCGGACCAGCTAGCGCAGTAGTTCTCAACTCCGGTCCTCGGGACCCACTAACAGGCCAGGTTTGCAGGATAACTGAAATACATCCCAGGTGATATCATTTGCTTCTCAGTGATTTCAGTATTCTAGTTTGCATCTTCCCAAGGTAATACTTAAAATCTGGCCTGTTGGTGGGTCCGAGGACCGGAGTTGAGAACAACTGAGCTAGCGGGTCTCCGGATGGGAGAGCCTGACAAAGCCGCGGGCGGGGGAGTAGTGCCCCCTTCCACTGCTTGTAAAAGCTATCCAGTGGCTAGGCATCTGGCCATATCCACTTCCAGTCCAGGCCTTTTCTGGCACTTTTTGTTTACATGTTACAGAAAATTGCTTAGAATCCACAAACGTTATTTATTTTTTAAAGCAGAGGTCCTAGAGAATAAAAGGGTGGGCGTTGCAATTGTTTATGTCACACGGTATTAACACAGCAGTTTCTCAAATGCATTTTTTTTTGGAAAAAAATACATTTTTTTTTAATTTCAGTGCACAAAAACAAAATACATAACCCAATTTTTTTTAGAGAAAACAACGATCGGAGTCTGTGGACAAGAAATGGGTGACCTGTGGTTCCCTCACCTTTTGAAATCATACCATCGTACCACAATTTTTTCTATTTGTTTTGCCTTTTCTTTTTAACTGGTTTGATCTCTCAATCAAAAGTGCTTAACTTTCTTATGCAAAACATTTCTTCTTATCAATATTACCAAATTTCAGAGAGGTGGTTGGGTGTCCTCCTTGGGTGGTTGGGTGTCCTCCTTGGGTGGTTGGGTGTCCTCCTTGGGTGGTTGGGTGTTCTTCTTGGGTGGTTGGGTGTCCTCCTTGGGTGGTTGGGTGTCCTCCTTGGGTGGTTGGGTGTCCTCCTTGGGTGGTTGGGTGTCCTCCTTGGGTGGCTGAGTGTTCTTCTTGGGTGGTTGGGTGTCCTCCTTGGGTGGTTGGGTGTCCTTCTTGGGTGGTTGGGTGTGCTCCTTGGGTGGATGGGTGTCCTCCTTGGGTGGTTGGGTGACCTTCTTGGGTGGTTGGGTGTCCTCCTTGGGTGGTTGGGTGGATGGGTGTCCTTGGGTGGTTGGTTGTCCTCCTTGGGTGGTTGGGTGTCCT
Organism: Glandirana rugosa; assembly: GCA_018402905.1. NCBI lineage: Eukaryota > Metazoa > Chordata > Amphibia > Anura > Ranidae > Glandirana > Glandirana rugosa. Next base: position 181,998 of record BLSH010256752.1, read on the forward strand.
TCTAACGTAGGTTGCTTCTAACGAGCTCATACCTTTTCATACGTCATCAAAACCCCTCCAACCTTTTGTTAATTGTCTCCTTTTTAAACTGTAAAACCTCTTCTCCTGTTCTTACTTAGACTTTTTTCCCATTTGTGTGCTTTTTTTCCCTTTTAATTGGCTCAATGTGTGTGCCGTTCGAGTGTTTAAGTCTCAGCAAAGCCCCCTAATAGACTGCTTCAGAATAGCCTCAGAATAGCCCCTTATGGTGTCATGTTCTAGAGAGTCTTGTCTGGTTCCCAGATTCTGAAGACAAAGGAGAGGAGATGTTGAAAGTGCTCTTCATCCAATAAGTGGACTCAATGGGTGGCTGCTGGTCCACGCAATAGAAGCACCATTTCTAGGTAGGCATACAGGAGTGCTAACCAGGACTTATGTGAAAAGGTAGAACTGGATACAGTTCTGCGTTTAATCCCTGATTCTTTGTTGTCACTCGTTGGATGCACAGCCCCTGCTGCACCGTGTTGCTCGGTATTCACCATAGAGTCAAGGTGGCCTTGAAAAACTTGGGTCAGCTCCACCAAGAACGTGGCTGCTACAGACACTATGTACTCAGCGTTTCATAACGCAAAACCTGAAAGCATGTTTATATATATTTTACTATGGCAGTGGGCACCCAGGTTACCTAATTCACGTATTATCATGATTATTTTTAATATTTATTTATTATATATTGTGGTAGTGTGGTACCTCACCAGGCAAAGGACACAAGATTCTCAACCACGTGGGTTGAGAGGCTGCAAGAAGTTTGCATATTGGGGAGGAAACTGGTTTTTCAGTTTCCTATTTGTATAGGAAAATTGGTTTTGGGACCTGATCCGGGTGGGATGAAATCCACAGTCCTGGGTCCACATTTGTGATCCACCAGCACACTGACTGGTCAGGTGTGTGCTGGGCTATTTGTAGACACCTGACCATGGTTCTGGGCTCCACCCTCCTGAGGAGTCCAGGCTTGCAAGGGAGAAGCCAGGGTGTGCAGGTGTGCACTGGAGAAGCCAGAGAGTGCAGGTCTGCACTGGAAACCAGAGACCCAAACTTGAGTTTGCTGACAGGAGTCAGGAGGGCTCCAGGTGGGAGCCGGAGCAGTGATTCTGCTACTAAAGAGAGCCAGGTGGCTTGGTATTTTTCTTATATGCTATACTGCATGTGTAAGCCAGGAGGCTGAATGTACAACTATTTTTGCTGATGGTGAAAACCCCCTGTGAGGGAAACCGTGCTGTTTTGTTTTCTGAACTTTCTTTATTAAAAGTGGGCCAACAAGCCCTGAAAAGGAACTATTTGGTGTGGACTGTACTCAATAACAGGCACTACACTTGAGCTAAACAACCCCCAACATTACAATATATATATATATATTATATATAAAATTACAATTAATTTAGATTTAAATTCAGAATATGTTATTAGTGTCAAAGGTAAATTATTAAATATACTATACTTTATTAAATATAAGGGAAATTATTAAAAAAAAATAATAATATATTTTATTTATTATCACTGGTATGCCATTGGCTGGTAATACAATTACCAGAGCTTAATGCTGGCCGCCTGGTTCTTCCATAGTTCCCAGATAATTCAGAGCTTTGGTTCAGAAATTCATTGTATTCATATTCTTATCCGGCTTCTCTTTCTGTGTTGAAGGTTTTGAAGAAAATCTCAAAATACATCCAAGAGCAAAATGAGAAGATCTACGCTCCCAGAGGTCTCTTAATCACTGATCCTGTAGAACGTGGAATGCGTGTTGTATCCTTTTCAAACATTTTTTATTTTTTTGTATCAGGTAGGGTAAATGTATATTTTGGTGTTGCACTGTATATCTGATGGGTGTTATAATGAATTTTAATGATGCACATTGGGGCATAGCTACAGGGGTCGCAGGGGTCACAATCACGACCCGTCCCCATGCTCCAGGGGACCTGGATGGGGGGGGGGGCAGCATGTAGAGGAACTGATCCCCCCCCCCATCTTCTTCCTGCAGCCTCTGAATGTCCCCTTCTCTTCTCTGATGCTGCAGGAGGAATGGGGGGGGCGGTTCCTCTACATGCCAACGCCCCTCCTATCCAGTTTTTACATCTGCCTCCCCCCACCCCCAGCCTCCTCCGGGCTTCTGTGGTCTCTGCCGCCCCCATGCTCTCACCGGGCCCCTGTGCTCTGTCCTGGCCATCACAGCGCTGCCAGGTTCCCCCTTTCCCATCAGCTTCTGCAGGGGATATGTCAGGATGGAGTGCAGGGAAGGGGCTGGTAATTGTGTCATTTACTGGCCCCTTCCTGTCTGAATGAAGAGTGAGTGATCCGTGCCGATCGCTCAGTGTTCATTCATAACTGAGGCAAAGTAAACTGTGTTTCCTATGCTTCAGTGTGTGAATGAACAGGAAGCCTCTGTACAGAGCTATCCCTGTCCATTCCTTCGGTGCAGCTGAGGCTGCAGAGATGGAGATTGAGGTGACAGTATTAAAATGAAAGTTTCAAATATAATAAAAATAAAATTCAAAGTGCCCCCCCCCCGTGATTACACGCGCATGCATACATAAGTCACGCGCACGCATGTGTAAACGGTGATCGAACTACAAATGTGAGGTATAGTCGCGAAGGTTGGAGCGAGACCAATAATTGTAGCCCCAGATCTCTTGTGTAACTTTAAACCGATAACCTTTAAAGACTTTAAGGGCCGGTTCACACTGAGGCGACCCTAGGCGATTTGCGATCCGACTTGTGTCGCCCCAATTCGCCTCAAATCGCCTGACATCAGCAATCCCATTGGAATGAATGGAGCCGTCTTAATATGCGCTACTCAAGTCCAAAGTGATTCCAAAAAAGGTTCCTGTACTATTTTCTAGCGGCTTCTAGGCGAATTGAGCCCATAGAAGTCAATGGAAGTTCGCTTCCAAGTCGGATCCCCGTCTATGAAGAAGCGACTTTCCAGGAAGAAGAACATAATTTTGCCAGAAGACGCACCTCTCATGTCCCAGGTACTTGTGTTGAAATCGCCTGATATTGCTTTGCAATCGCACCGCTTCGCCTTTTCAAATCGCCTAGCAAAGTCACCCGGAAGTCGGATCGCCTCAGTGTGAACCGGCCCTTAAAGTATTGCTAATAGAGATGTTTAAGTACCGTAGCTTGGCGCCATTCCACGGGCGTACGCAGTTTTAAAGCGTGACATGTTGGGTATCTATTGACTCGGCGTAATGGGCGGCCACAGCCTATTACTATCACGAGGGATGTTTACATTCCTTCTGACAGCAATAAAAGTGATCAAAATTTTTTTTTTCAAAGCGACCATGTAAAATAAAAAGAAATAATTTCAAAGCGCCCCTTCCCTCTGTGCTCGCACGCAGAAGCGAATGCATACATAAGTCGCGGGCACAAATGTAAACGGTGTTCAAACCACACATGTGAGGTATCGCCGCGATCATTAGAGCGAGAGCAATAATTCTAGGACAAGACCTCCTCTGTAACTCGAAACTGGTAACCTGTAGAAATTTTTAAAGTGTCACCTATGGTGATTTTATTAAGTACCGTCCCCATTCCATGAATGTGCACACTTTTAACACGTGACATGTTAGGTATCTATTCACTGGGCGTAACATCATCTTTTATATTATACAAAAAAAATTGGGCTAACTTTACTGTTTTTTTTTTTTTTTTTTTTAACCACTTCAGCCCCAGAAGGATTTCACACTGTAGGACAAGAGCATTTTTTTGTGATTCGGCACTGCGTCGCTTTAACTGACAATTGTGCAGTCGTGCGATGTTGTACCCAAACGAAATTTGTGTCTTTTTTTTCCCACAAATAGCTCTTAATTTTGGTGGTAGTTGATCCCCTCTGCGTCATTTCTGGTCACCGCTATAAACAAAAAAATTGCAACAATTTTGCAAAAAAAAACCAAACAATATTTCTTCCTTTTTGCTAAAATACAAATCCAAAAAAAATATAAAAAAAAAAAATTTTTCATCGGTTTTGGATGATTTATATTTTTGGTAAAGAAACCCCGCAATCTGCGTTTATTGATTGGTTTGCGCAAAAGTTGCCACGTTTACAAACCGTGAGAATTTATTTCTGGCGGTTTTAAAATTTTTTTTTTTATTTTTTTTTTACTAGTAATGGCGGCGATCTGCGATTTTTATCGGGACTGCGAAATTGCGGCGGACATGTCGGACATTTTTGACACTTTTTTAGGACCAATGACATTTATACAGATCAGATCTAAAATAAACACTGATTACTGTATAAATGTCATTGGCAGTGAAGGGGTTAACCTGCAGGGGGCGCTATAGGGGTTAACTGTGCTCCCTGTGTGCGTTTTAACTGTATGGGGGTTGGGCTGCCAGGGGCATGACAGATCTAACTGATCCCGGGTACTAGTAATGGCGGCGATCTGCAATTTTTATCGGGACTTTGATATTGCGGCGGACATGCCGGACATTTTTACACTGTTTTGGGACAAATGTTATACAGCGATCAGAAATTTAAATATCCACTGATTACTGTATAAATGTCATTGGCAGTGGAGGGGTTAACCTGTAGGGGGAGATCTAGGGGTTAACTGTGTTCCCTAGGCGGTGTTGTAACTGTGAGGGGGCTGGGCTGCCAGGGACACCAGAGACCTAACTGACCCCAGTGACAGGAATCAGTAGATCTCTTACATGCCGCCTGGCAGAACGCGGAACCGCCGTGTTTACATCGGCGGTTCCCCGTTCTTCCTCTCGGCTAGGCAATTGCCGCTCGCCGGCGGACATCGAGTCCGTCCGAGCCGCAGGCATGAGACCTACAGCGCACACGCGAGCCACCGTTTATAAACGGCGATTTGCGAGACATCGCCACTCTGCAGCAGTAACTGTACGCGAGTCGGTCAGGAACCGGTTAATTCATGAAAGTGTATTTTTATCCTAAAAAATTGAGTTTGAAAGACCGCTGCAAAAATATCCTGCGAGATAAAATATTGCAACGACTGCCATTTTATTCTCTAGGGTCTCTGATATATATATATATATACAGTATCTCACAAAAGTGAGTACACCCCTCACATTTTTGAAAATATTTGGGGTGTACTCACTTTTGTTGCCAGCGGTTTAGACATTAATGGCTGTGTATTGAGTTATTTTGAGGGGACAGCAAATTTACACTGTTATACAAGCTGTACACTCACTACTTTACATTGTAGCAAAGTGTCATTCAGGGTCGGCCCTACCATGGGGCCCAGTGGATCCATTGGACCCAAGCAGCACTTTGAGAGGGGCAGCAAATTAAACCACGGCCGCCTCTCCTTCTTCTATTTAACCAGCAAATTGACGACTAAGATTTTTTTCCCCAGCAGTTCTGGGTGTCATGATGACCACTGCCCCCCCGGGCTGCTCCGCCTGCCTCTATATTGCCCTAGCCCACCCCTATACTGCCCTAGCCTGTCTATATACTACCCTAGCCTGTCCATATATTACCCTAGCCTGTCTATATACTGCCCTACCCTGTCTATATACTACCCTACCATGCCCCTATACTGCCCCAGCTCGCCCCTTGGAATTGAACATAATGGTATATCATATAATTTTGCATATAGACAAGGTGCTGTTGAATGTAAATCTGACTTCCTGATAAATGAATCAATTTTAGTTTTAATTATCATTTTAAAATAATGGATGTGGGGGCCTTTTGGTGGGCGTGATTATTTTTGGGGGGAGGCAGCATGTCATTCTTGGACCCAGGCAGCAAAATGTCTTGGGCCAGCCCTGGTGTCATTTCTTCAGTGTTGTCACATGAAAAGATAGAATAAAATATTTACAGATATGTGAGGGGGGTGCTCACTTTTGTGAGGTACTGTGTGTGTATATACAGTATATATACACCCTGTTCCAAATTATTATGCAAATTCTATTTCAGTGTCACAAAAATGTAATATTTCGTTTTTTAGTTTAACTCATGGATGGCATTGTGTCTCAGGGCTCTTTTGATCATTGAAAACAATATCGGACACCTGTCATAATTAGGTTGCCAGGTGAGCCAAATTTAACACACCTGCTCCCCATTCACACCTGAGACCTTGTAACACTAATGAGTCACATGACACTGGAGAGGGAAAATGGCTAATTGGGCCCAATTTGGACATTTTCACTTAGGGGTGTACTCACTTTTGTTGCCAGCGGTTTAGACATTATTGGCTGTGTGTTGAGTTATTTTGAGGGGACAGCAAATTTACACTGTTATACAAGCTGTACACTCACTACTTTACATTGTAGCAAAGTGTCATTTCTTCAGTGTTGTCACATGAAAAGATAGAATAAAATATTTACAAAAATGTGAGGGGTGTACTTACTTTTGTGAGATACTGTGTATATATATATATATATATATATATATCTTTGGGGCTTCTAAGTAATTTTCTAGCAAAAAATACTGATTTCAACTTGTAAGCAACAAGCGTCAGAAAAAGGCTTTGGCATGAAAGGGGTTCAATGTGTGCAAAAACAGCTGTGGAAGCGGAAGTCCACCACTGTACTGCCACATTTACGGCCGGCGGCGAGGCGTTAGGACCTTATTTATCAAGATATCTTGCATTCTTATCTGTAATAAGCATGCATTTTTCTGCAGTTTTATAGCTGCGATTCGGCGCTGCACCTGCCCCAAATACAGCAATAAGGTCCACTAATAAAGCTCGCCCCTGCAGTCATTGTCCGTATTCCACCATCGGAGAGAAACCAAAATCTCTAATTTCCATGGATTTGATTTGTAATGGAATTGCGTGCTGGGAACTCTGATCAGCCATAAAATGAGCCCCAATTAAAGAGACGATCGCTCCTCCTAATCTATGCCTGAACCCCGGGTGAACTCTGATAGCGCGTCTTGTTGCTGCTTGTTGTTCTCACCATTGCAGTCGGATGTGAGAATTTAATATCTCTCTGTTGTCTCAATTATGAAGAAGTCTCGGAGGTGAGCGCGTCATCTCGCCGCGTGTTTATCAGCCCTCATTTCTTGGGCTCAGCAGTTTCCACGTCCAACGTGTTTTTCCAGGGCAATCGTTGTGTGCAGATTTCCTCCACCTTTCTTCCAGAACTCCGTCTGAACTTGTTGATGTGGGATGAATTACTGGCGACGGCCAAGGTTCATGGAGTTTCCTTCAAGTCCCTGATAATATCATTAATAACGTTGGTTGAGGATCCTCCTTCTTTTCCCAGGATGTCTGACTCGTTTTCTGCACATTTTACTAATTAATTATTGTATTGCATGGTTTCTTTCTGAACTTTTTAGCCATATGTGTATAGCTTACTGGAAGAACACAAGGGGGGCGCCAGCTAAGTGCAGTAATTCCATACAGATTTATTAAAAAGCCAATGGGCAGCTCACGTGTAAACCTGGAAGAGCAGGCATATCTAAATAATCTGCCACGGTGGCCAAGTCAAGGCCGAAGTATCTAATGAACCTACTCCACACCATGGGCGTCCGCAGAACTTTTTCCAGGGGGGGGGGCATAATTTCAAGGTCATCCATGCTCTGCCCCTTTTTGACAATGTCATAATTACATTATCACGGTCAGAGACTGCAGACATGATACAGGAGACGGTCAGAGACTGCGGACATGATACAGGAGACGGCCAGAGACTGCAGACATGGTACATGAGACGGTCAGAGACTGCGGACATGATACAGGAGACAGTCAGAGACTGCAGACATGGTACAGGATACGGTCAGAGACTGCGGACATGATACAGGAGACAGTCAGAGACTGTAGACATGGTACAGGAGACGGTCAGAGACTGCGGACATGATACAGGAGACGGTCAGAGACTGCGGACATGATACAGGAGACGGCCAGAGACTGCAGACATGGTACATGAGACGGTCAGAGACTGCGGACATGATACAGGAGACGGTCAGAGACTGCAGACATGATACAGGAGACGGTCAGAGACTGCGGACATGATACAGGAGACAGTCAGAGACTGTAGACATGGTACAGGAGACGGTCAGAGACTGCGGACATGATACAGGAGACGGTCAGAGACTGCGGACATGATACAGGAGACAGTCAGAGACTGCATACATGGTACAGGAGACGGTCAGAGACTGCGGACATGGTACAGGAGATGGTCAGACTGCGGACATGATACAGGAGACAGTCAGAGACTGCAGACATGGTACATGAGACGGTCAGAGACTGCGGACATGATACAGGAGACAGTCAGAGACTGCAGGCATGGTACAGGAGACGGTCAGAGACTGCAGACATGATACAGGAGACGGTCAGACTGCGGACATGATACAGGAGACAGTCAGAGACTGCAGACATGGTACAGGAGACGGTCCGAGACTGCGGACATAGTACAGGAGATGGTCAGACTGCGGACATGATACAGGAGACGGTCAGAGACTGCGGACATGATACAGGAGACGGTCAGAGACTGCGGACATGATACAGGAGACGGTCAGAGACTGCAGACATGGTACAGGAGACGGTCAGAGACTGCGGACATGATACAGGAGACAGTCAGAGACTGCAGACATGGTACAGGAGACGGTCAGAGACTGCGGACATAGTACAGGATACGGTCAGAGACTGCGGACGTGGAACAGGAGACAGTCAGAGACTGCATACATAGCACAGGAGACTGTCAGAAACTGCATACATGGCTCAAGAGCATAAGGACCTAGTGGGGAACCCCTATTCTGATCCCTGATTCCAGGGGGGGGGGCAATTGCCCCCCCTTGCCCCTACCTGTGGACGCCCATGCTCCACACCATGCTCAGAAGGAACAGGGGATCACAACTAGGGTTGCCATCTGGGTTCCAGTCTGCTTGACACCCAGAATAGGGCCTGATAGGAGGGTGAGGGGGCACTATGCAGGCCTCATTTCTATTCTCTTTGGAGCACCCAAAGGTGCCCCAGGTCTGTTACAATTCTATAGTGCATGCTAAAAAAAAAAATATTTTGCTGTGCAACACTAAAGTGTTGGGGTTTGGTTTGAAGATAAAGTGCAACCCTAATCACAACGGGAAGTGATGGGACCAGTGTGGAATCACACCGAGCGCGGTGTGGAGTAGGTTCATAGGATACTTCTGGAGACTTGGCCAAGTGTCCCCCGCACCACCAACAGATTATTTATATCAGCGTTTCTCAACTCCAGTCCCCAAGTTGCACCAACATGTCGTGTTTTCTGGATTTCCCTCAGATGAAACGGCTGTGGTAATTGCTAAGGCAGTAAAACTGATCAAATCACCTGTGCAAAATAATGGAAATCCTGAAAACATGACCTGTTGGTGTGGAGTTGAGAAACACTGATTTAGATATGCCTGCTCTCCCAAGACTACATGTAAGCTGTCCATTGGCTTTTTAACAACCCTGTATCAAATTATTGCACTTAGTTGGCGCCCACTTGTGGCTTTTTTTTTTTTTATTTGTATATTTACAGAGTTTGCTTCGCTCTATGGGGATGCTGCCACTCATGCTTTCATTTTATCATGGACAATTATAACTGACCTATGGACTGTGTTGTATCACGACCACCAGCATATCAAGTACCTCATCCAGTGGCATTTTTAACCTCTTGTGTTATAGCTTACCGGGACCACTTGCTGACCAGGCCTTTTTCTGAAACTTGTGAGTTCAAATCAGTTTTTTTTTTTTTTTTGCTATAAAATTATTTGGAGCCCCTATACATAAATCATATATACAGTATCTTATACAGTACAGGACAGAGGACTTGTATTCATAGACTATGGGTCATATGCTGGCCATATGCAGCATTTCCACATTCCCCTGAGAATGCTATTGTGCGAAACACATCGGGGCGGAGCCAAGGCAGTGGCAGTGGCAGCCTGGGCTACAGGCTCACGCGTGGCCTGTAGCCCAGCAGCCCTTTCTCCCCCTGGGTAAGAACCTGGTTGCTCCAAACCCCAGACTATTTATGTACTCTTTAGCCGCCTATAGTGCACACCTCGCCAGGGATTGGCTGAGACCCCATAAATATTCAGACTGCTCATTTGACCTGCTCCACTCCTGGTTTCTGGAACCTTCCAGAAGGTAGGGAGAAGCAATCAAACCTGCAGCTCGTAAGACTCTGATCAGTCCAAATCAATCAGCAACTGCTCCTCTGATCACCTAACTAGGAGGCTGCTACATCGGGTTACAGGGAAGTCAAAATTCATATTTGTTGTTTTCTAGCAGATTACTTTGTTGTGGTTTTGTTCCCTTTGTCAATTCTGAATCAATACCACATATTCCTCATCAAATGTTACATTGATGCCTTTCCTTTGGGTCCTTTCCCCATTCCACATTACTTAGGAGTCCTGTTTAGATATGTACAGAACATAAAAATGTGTTTTGTCTGGTTTCTATTCATAATTTAAATAATTTTGTTTAGTTCATTTTAAATTTGTTTTTGAATTTGGTCCAATTGAGTTCAATTGGACCAAATTTGGAAAATTTGAATCTGAATTTGAATTGGCATTCAAATTTAATCCATTGGAAATTTGAATTTCAGAAGATGCATACCGTATATACTCGTGTATAAGTCGACCCGTGTATAAGCCGACCCCCCCTTCTTTTGCCCAAAAAATATGGGAAAACTTATTGACCCGCGTATAAGCCTAGGGTGTGAAATGCAGCAGCCAGAACACAGGGACAGGGTGCCAGAACACAGGGACAGGGTGCCAGAACACAGGGACAGGGTGCCAGGACACAGGGATTGGGTGCCAGGACACAGGGATTGGGTGCCAGGACACAGGGATTTTAATGCCAGGACACAGGGATTTTAATGCCAGGACACAGGGATATTAATGCCAGGACAAAGAGACTGTAGCCAGAACACATAAGGGATAAGTAAGGTAGTTTAGTTTCACATTAAATAGAGCTGTGTTGCTTCTAAGAGCCGTTCTGTGCTTTGTAAGTGTGACTAATCACATTGGAATGTAGAGAATGCAGAGAGAGAGCTGCAGCTCTTCCCAGAGATCAGGAGGTAGGCGGGACTGAACAGCTAGCATCAGCTTGTCCCGCCCACCTCCCCGACATCAAGCTGAGAATCTGACATCTCTCTCTGCATTCTCTGCATTCCAATGTGTTTAATCACACTTACAAAGCACAGAACGGCTCTTAGAAGCAGCACGGCTCTGTTTAATGTGAAACTACTGATCACCACAGACACTGACTCGGGTATAAGTCGAGGGGGGTCTTTTTCAGCACAAAAAATGTGCTGAAAAACTCGACTTATACCCGAGTATATACGGTATATTCTTTTTATTTTATTCTATTGTTTGTTTTTTTTTCTATTCTTTTCTATTCTCTTATTTTCTATTCTGTTATACTGTATTCTAATCTTTTCTTTTTTATTCTAATCTATTCTATTCAAATTTGATTTTATTGTATTCAAAGTTTGAATTTTTGGAAGATGGTTATATTCTTTCTATTCTATTCTGTTCTATTGTTTGTTTTTTTTTTCTATTCTAAACTATTCTATTTGAATTTGAATTTATTATATTCATATTTGAATTTATTCTATTCACATTTCTACTTTTTTAAAATTTTATTATTTTATATTCTAGTACTTTATTTTCTATTATGTTTTATTCTATTTTATTTTCTATTCTGTTCTCTTTTACTCTATTCTATGCAATTATTTTCTATTCTATTTTATCTATCCTATTCCTTTATTTTCTATTCTACTTTATTTTTGTTTGTTTTTTTCAAATTTTGGCCGAATTTTGTTTTGTTGTTTTTGGATTAGTTTAAATTCTATTTATTCTAATCTATTCTATTCTATTCTAAAAAATATTGTAATTCGGACGCTCAGTTGCATCCGAATTTCCAAATGATGAAAAAAATAGTCTGAATTTTGATTCGGAGCGAAACGTACCGAACTGTTGTATAAACTGTTGTATTTAGTCTTGGAGAATGTGTGTAAGTATTGCTGTGTTTGTATATGCTTTGGTGTCCTGGCCTTAACCTGTTGGTGCCGACAGCAGGCAAATATGAAGCCTTGGCGTCGAGCGGCCGCATATTTGCGGGCAGTATTGCAAAAACAGCTGTGCCCAGAGCGTGCTCCTGGCACAGTTACTGGCGGATAATGGAAAGCTCCCAATCACTCGAGAGCTTTCCAATCATATGACCACCGTCACAGTGGTCAAATGATCATAAACCCTGCCCCAGCCTCCTGGTATCTTAAAAGGCCCTAAAAGGGCCAGGAGGCCTCAGCACCAAGGGGTTAAAGAAAAAAATCCTGAGGCCCTGGATGGATGCATGAGCGATTGCTTCAGACAAATCACGCAAGTATCTTCCTTGATCCCTTCTGTTAAAGATCGAGATTTCCATCTACGAAGACCGGTGCAGTAGCGGCAGCAGTAGCAGTGGTAGCTCCAGCAGCACCAGCAGTGTTGGCGGCGGGGGGGTAGCCAGTCGTGCCCGATGACTGGCAGAGAGTCCCTGCGGGGACCTGTACTGCCGGGACGATGGCCTTTCCGAAATACGTAGACTGCGATATCAGAGCACAAGGTTCTAACTCTAGATAGGACTCCTCATAGATAGACATGGAGTAGTACAACGTTTCCAATGACTTCCTTGACAATGGAGTCAAACAAAACAACCAACGCACCTTTTTAATGAAGGCTTCCATACCACCCATTCCACCCGCCATGGAATGTGCAATCAAACCGGTTTATATTCCAGTTTCTATATATTTTTCAGACAAAGCAATGATAGCTGCTACATAAGAAATGGCGCATCATCTCCATAGTCAGAAGAAATGTGACTTTGAGATGTATCCCAGTTACAGATACAATCTTCTTCATCGTAACTGGAATACATCTCAATCGTCTTCATCGTAACTGGGATACACATCAATCTTCTTCATCGTAACTGGGATACACATCAATCTTCTTCATCGTAACTGGGATACAGCTCAATCTTCTTCATCGTAACTGGGATACATCTCAATCTTCTTCATTGTAACTGGGATAGATCTCTATCTTCTTCATCGTAACTGGGATACATCTCCATCTTCTTCATCGTAACTGGGACACATCTCCATCTTCTTCATCGTAACTGGGATACACCTCAATCTTCTTCATCGTAACTGGGATACACCTCAATCTTCTTCATCGTAACTGGGATACACCTCAATCTTCTTCATCGTAACTGGGATACATCTCCATCTTCTTCATCGTAACTGGGATACATCTCCATCTTCTTCATCGTAACTGGGATACATCTCCATCTTCTTCATCGTAACTGGGATACATCTCAATCCTCTTCATCGTAACCGGGATACACATCAATATTCTTCATCGTAACTGGGATACATCTCCATCTTCTTCATCGTAACTGGGATACATCTCCATCTTCTTCATCGTAACTGGGATACATCTCAATCTTCTTCATCGTAACTGGGATACATCTCAATCTTCTTCATCGTAACTGGGATACACATCAATATTCTTCATCATCAGGACACCGTTTTATCATGGAAAATTATATATTTTCACCATTTTAGTATATATCACTGCGATTAAAAACAATTTGGGTGATACCTGCATGTTTCCACAATGGGATCTGTAATCACAGACTAATTACTGGATGTTTCCTTTATTAAAAAAAAAATGCACCCTATGTAGGAATGCTTCCATTGATGGAGATTTCTGAACAACGCAAGTTGGAGAAAAACTCTCCTTAAACCGATCAAGGTTCAACTTCCCGACCCCGGAAACCTCATCTTATTCTGTTGCCTTAATTTGAATAAATGTATAGACAATTGTAAATATCTCATTCAAAGACAATGGCTTAGACGTTTTACCTTTGCTTTGGACTTTGGTGTGATAATGGAGATTAATGAGGTATTTTCCATTGTGCTGAGAATTGTTAATGGATGATAATGTATTAATGTTTTTTTTTATGTATTCTTCCCCCCCGATGACTTGTACATTTGTATCTCCGGTAGTTTTAATGGTTTGTTCTCCGGTTACCTTTGAAAGCTTAAAGCTGAACTATGGGTAAAGTAGAAGCCTTCCCCTACTTCATTGGGTTCTCTGCTCATTTTTGTCTAGGGGGAACGGGCTTTGTGGGTGCAGCCCCACTGCAAGGGGTTGGGCTTTAATAGCTGAAACGTATCTAGTTATAGTCCATCACTTTCAACTATACCCGTTCTGTAATGTTGGAGATGTTTTGTGGCTTCTCCAAGCCACTTCTTAAAGTGGAGTTCCACCCAGATTTTTTCTTTTACATCATTCAAGTCCTTTGCCTATATAGACTTACCTTTGAAAGAGAAAAAAAATCTATACATACCCTAAGTCGCTTGTTGCTAGGTGGTCTCTGTAATCTGCCCCTATCAGGTCCTAGCCTCTTCTCCTCACTTCCTGCTTCTCCTGGCCTCCTGGGAGATGTGACTCATCATTTCCCAGGAGTCAGTGGGCTTCCCTGTACTGTAATATCGTGTTATTTCCAGACAGGAAGTGACGCGATTTAAAGCGGACCGAGATGGAGGAGTGCATGATGGTTACCCACCATGCACTTCTTTCAGGAAGAGAAGACAGGAGACTATGGATGGGCTTCAGATGCCCTCACCTAAAATGGAAAAGTCCAGCAGTGAGAGAAATTAAATTGTGTGTAAAAAATACATTGAATTACTAGGCGGTTTGAAAGTAAGAAAACAAAAGGTTACACCTATTTAGTATTAAGAGTGGATGCCAAAAAAAAAAAATTCTGGGTGGAACTCCGCTTTAAGTTCTAATCGGTGTCAGGAACATGCCCAAGATTTCATACCCACACCGGTAGCACTAACAACTTGAGCTCATGGAAAGGCAAATATTATTTGTGCCAGGACTGGATAGGAGGTGTGAAACTTGTGGAACCGACCTGGTATGCTTACATAATTCCATCCCTGGAGGCCAGGAAGGCTTCATCTATGTCAGGGGACTCCAAAGTTCTAAGCAATGGGCCAGTTTACTGTTCTTCAGGCTTTGGGGCAGGCTGGACTGTGGTCCCCCCCCCTTAACTTCAGGTGGTATCTGCAGATTTCAGATACTCACCCATCCAGCGGATCCAGCAATGTCACGCTGAGATGATTTCATGCCCAGCCATAGCTCTGTCCCCTGCCTCCATGTTTATTCTGACATCATCGAGAAGCCCACCGTCTCCTCCTGGTTTAGTGGGCGGGCCTCCCGATGATGTGCCAATGGGCCTACCCTCTCCTTTTCTGAATTGAAGGCTATGCTTCCTGGGATACATGGTGTGCATATCCTAGAAGGACAGTGGGCTGGACTTTGGCCAGTGGAAGTAGAAAATGCCCTAAATTTGGTGGTCAGTGGGAATAAAAAAATAACATAGTGCCTGAGGTCAGAAGGAGCAATGGTGCCCCATTATTGGTATTAGTGGGAGAAATAGTGCCCCATCATTGGTGGCCATGGGATGAATAGTGCACTGTTGTTGGTGTCAGTGGGAGGAACAGTGCTTCATGATTGGTGCCAGTGGGATAAATAGTGTCCTGTTGTTGGCAATAGTGGGAGGAATAGTTCCCCATCATTGGTGTCAGTGGAGGGAATAGTGCCCCATCATTGGTGTCAGTGGGAGGAATAGTGCCCCATCATTGGTGTCAGTGGGAGGAATAGTGCCCCATCATTGGTATCAGTGGGAGGAATAGTGCCCCATCATTGGTGTCAGTGGGAGGAATAGTGCCCCGTCATTGGTGTCAGTGGGAGGAATAGTGCCCCTTCATTGGTGTCAGTGGGAGGAATAGTGCCCCTTCATTGGTGTCAGTGGGAGGAATAGTGCCCCGTCATTGGTGTCAGTGGGATGAATAATGCCCCGTCATTGGTGTCAGTGGGAAGAATAGTGCCCCGTCATTGGTGTCAGTGGGAGGAATAGTGCCTCGTCATTGGTATCAGTGGGGGGGAATAGTGCCCCATCATTGGTATCAGTGGGGGAAATAGTGCCCCGTCATTGGTATCAGTGGGAGGAATAGTGCCCCGTCATTGGTGTCAGTAGGAGGAATAGTGTCCCATGATTGGTATCAGTGGGGGGAATAGTGCCCCATCATCGGTATCAGTGGGAGGAATAGTGCCCCATCATTGGTGTCAGTGGAGGGAATAGTGCCCCAGCATTGGTGTCAGTGGGAGGAATAGTGCCCCATCATTGGTATCAGTGAGAGGAATAGTGCCCCATCATTGGTATAAGTGGGAGGAATAGTGCCCCCATTATTGGTGTCAGTGGAGGGAATAGTGCCCCATTTTGGTGACAGTGAGAGAGCTCTTGCCCTGCCATTGGTGTCAGAGGAATAGTGCCTCATCTTTTGCATTTGTTGGAGGAATAGTGCCCCATCTTTGAGAGGACTTATGCCCCATCATTGGTGTCAGTGGGAGGCGTAACTAAACCCCAAAACAAAAATGGTAATATATTTTAGCTTACTAATCATTTTATGTGGTGGTTGCATTCTTTTTTTTCCAGGTATTTCCTTTATTTTTACCTGATGATCAGTCAGTAACACACCTCCTGTCTTAGGGGGACTACATTAACTCCTCCACAGCATCTATGGAGGAGCAACCTAGCCATCCTTGGACAGCAGTATTGTCAATCAGTGGAGAGAGTGTTGTTGGATAGACTAGCAGTTTTAGATGGACTTTACTTAAGTGACAAAGAATTTAAAGCCCAACTCTAGCTAACACTTATTAAGCAGTTACAGTAATATTTTGTTTTTCTTTTTTGGATAAAGGTTTTACATAAATGAATAAAGGCTGACCATTGTAGGCACCCCTGTCAGTGGTAAATGGTGTGTCCCAATCCTCTGACACTTATCCTGGACAGCTTGGCTCGGTAAAGGAAACCAAAAAGCAACAGACTAACTGGCAGGATCACCAGGTAATAAATTATGGCACAGGGGGAGTCAGAAAAACAAAGAATGCTGTTTTAAAATATTGAAGGACAGGATCGCACACAGTAATGCTAAACTCCAGGCAGATACAAAAGACACAAAAATAATGCAGCTCTGTATTCATCAGCTCATCATTAAATGTACGATGTATATACAAGCCATGTAAGTTCCTGAATGTGACCTGGCTTCCGCCTGCTGCAGTCCCTGTACAGCAGGGCTGGAGTGTGAAAGGAAGAAGCAGTACAAGAAGCCAATCAATTCATGTACATGCTGGTAGGAGGAAAGAGCAGAGAGATGAGCTCATCACTGTGCTGCTTCTCCTTTCACTGTCCAGTCACTGGTTGGGGGCTCGTCCGGGATGACCTGGGCTGAAGGAAAGATGGTTGAATGATGATGGCATTCAGACTGAGAACGTCTTGAGACTGAAATGAAGGACTTCAGGGATAATCCCTGAAAAGACAAATAGAATGTTCCCTGCGCAAGGAAATTTTCTATCATGCAGTCACACGCAAGCAAAGATGCATTTTTTTTTTTTAGTTTCCTGGGATGTTATTGGGTATTGTTTGCAATGTGAATGTTCACCACATTAAGCTTTGGACAAAACGCCTTTGCAAACTGAACAGCCTGTTTGCCTTCAGTAAATCAACTTGAATATCACAACAAATGGACTTTTTATTTTATCTTTGGCTGGAGTTCTTTGAATTGTTACTAAACCCTCATTCGTCAAAAGCAGTCTGTATGTGCAGAATAGCATGCTTGTTATATGCACTGTAGAACTTAAGCAGTTATTTCTCTGCATTGTGTAAAAAGGCTCTGTAATCCTATATGGGCAGATCCTCCCCCTCATGCAGGGTCTCTCTTGGCAAGGCCATATAATACACAGTGAGGGTAGTAAAGGTGCACATGCTCAGTTTGGTCTCTATTGATGGAGAGAACATTTCCTTTTTCTCAGAGCTAGCAAGGTCACATGATATTGACATCACACATATGGGCGTGTATACAGGCTTTAGTGGAAATCTCCTACCTGAACACTCAGCCCTCAGGCAGACCCTGCAGTTTATCATGTGACCGTGGTATACAGATCAGCCAAAAAGGTATATAGAGACAATATTTTAATGTAAAAAGAAGATTTATAAGCTGTGGGCACTGTGGGGGGGGGGGGGTTGAACAATGTTCATACTACCGGGTTCACGTTAACACTTTAATGCTGCTACAGTTATGTTCCTTCCTACAATAATAATTGTGATGCCAAAATTACCCCCTAAACGTTAAAGCTGATCTGTTTCAAACTCAGTAAATGTAAATTCTGTTGTGTTTTGTTGTGAAGTATATTTATTATCAGAGAATTCCAAGGATTCCATGCAGATTCCTCTGCTGACATCCAATGGAAGGTGGGGGGGGGGGGGTTGAGATGCCTGTGACCACTTTGTGTCAAACCTCCTGAGAGATAATCATGTAGTCACCGACACACCCCCATTTTTTAATACAGTGGTTGTTAGTGGGTGGAGCAAACTTTAAAAAAAACATGCCCCGCCCTTAGACCAGTGTCTGCAATACCATTCTGGGGGTCCGACCACTTGGACAAGAAGAAGTTTTTGAGCAGAAATTGTAAAAAAATGAACACTGGAATTCATATTATTATGAAGAAGGTCCAGTTGTATAGCATGGAAAATTCACGATGTCTATGTTTTCGTTTTAGATAGCTTGGGAAGTTAAACTTGTTGGGTGTGAATCTCTATCTGTGGCCCCGTGGCACAGAATTTTCTTCACTTCCTGTTCCTTGTGCTTCCCGTACAGGAAATAGAGGGTCAGGAAAGCACATACAGCAATAAAAAAAAAAAGCATTGTTCATCCCGTTCCTCGTGTTTGTTTCTGTGTCCTTGTTGGAGAGATTCCCACTCACTTTCTGTCCTGACAGTAAAACCCAGGCAGGAGCCCTCTAAGCCTTATCTACAAGGTCCAAAGTGAAAAGAGTTTTGGCTGGAGTTCGGCTTTATTAGAAGTAGAAATATGGCCTCCAATTTATCAAAAAAATGTGCTGCAGTACTTAACTGGCTGTGGCTCTGGGTTTGGAACTCATGGAACCTTCTGGGTTTAACGAAACATGGGTTCCGAACCTGGAGCCACACCCAATTAAAGCAGAACTAAAGTCTGTACACTCACCTGTCCAACGCCCAGTGGTGTATCATCCATGGGTGCAGGGTGTTCACTGAACACGGGCCCTGAGGGGTGGGGGGCCCACTGTGCTCTGACCAACACTGCACCCATGGATGATCTCTCCATGACAGCCAGGGATGATCGGTGTGGTGTGGGCTTGCACACGGGCCCACCAATTTCATGATATGCCCCTGCCAACGGCCCTGTGCCAGCATCAGCATCTTCTTCTTTGGACCTCTTCATTGGCCGGTGGAAGGCTGTCATCCCAGCACTGGGAGACCGGCCTGGCATTTTAAGTTGAGTTGCTCATGTGCAGCTCAGTTCATAGTACCGGAGGAGATAGCGAGCTGGCAAGTGAGGGCACTTTATTGCAGAAGAGACAGTGAATGTCACCTTTGCAATTAAAGTCTGACTGCTCAGTTTTTTACAACGGGACTTTAGTTCCGCTTTAAATACGGAAGCTCCGATCATTAGCCCAGCTCTCACTGACAGATGGGTGTAGCTCCAGGGACGGACCCTGGTTCAGTCAAACCCAGAAAGCATCTGTCAATGGAAGGTCAATGAGTTCATTGGTACGCCATTGACAGTTGCTTTCTGGGTTTGACTGAACATGGGTTCCAAACCTAGACCTACACCCAGCTGTCAATGCCAATGATTGCTGAGCCAATGAGCTGAGCTTCAGTATATAATATGGTGCTGCATCAAGGTCAGAACTAGAGTTGCCACCTCATCCCTTTAATTCAGGACACATCTGAATTACACAGGCTCTGAGGCTAGTTTAATATAGATAAGGTACCAAGTGAGTTTAAGAGCCGGTTCACACAGGGGCGATCCGACTTGCGGGGCGACTTTGCTAGGCGCTTTGAAAGCAACTTCAGCGCGACTTTGGGCAATTTATAGCGCGACTTACAACACGACTTCATGCCAGGCAACTTTGCTGTGGCCAATCAGAGAAGGGAGGGAGGGGGTTGCCCTAAAATAAATTCTATTCTTTTCACTGTGAAGTCGCTTCTGTTTAGATGGGGGATCCGACTTGGAGGCGACTTCCATTGATTTCTATGGGCACAAGTCGGATAGAAGTTGCCTCAAAGTAGTACAAGAACCTTTTCTGAAGTCGGAGCGACTTCAGTAGTGTACCTTTAGACCGCTCACATTCACTTCTATGGGATTTCACTTGGCAAGCGACTTGGAGCGACACAAGTCGCCTCCCAAGTCGCTGTAGTGTGAACCAGCTCTAATTGCCATCGTAATCAGCAGAACCTGTGTAATTAATGTGTGTCCTGGATTAAAGGGATGAGTTGGCAACCTTGGAGAACCCATATTTAGTCATACCCAGAAAGCAGCTGTCAGTGGCGGGCCAATGAGCTGTGGGTGGGGGTTTTCTGCTGCACATACACAGGTGGGGATGCTCATGACTTCATTGACCTAATATGGTGGCATTGGGTTAATGTCATTGACCTATTATGGCCATATAAGGTCATTAATGTCATGAGCATCCCCACCCCTTGTGCACTTGCAGCTGCAGGTGGAAAATCCCCCACCCACAGCTAATTGGCCCACCACTGATGGTTGGATGGATGGGTTAGATTAAACATGGGTTCCAAACCTAGCGCTACACCCAGCTGTCAGTGGCAGTGAGTGCTGAGCCAATGAGCTGAGCTTCAGTACTTAATAGGGTGTGGCATCAAGTTCAGAACCTATGTTTAGTCAAACCCAGAAAGCAGCTGTCAGTGGTGGGCCAATGAGCTGTGGGTGGGGGATTTTCTGCTGCACATACACCAGGGGCAGGGATACTCATGACTTTGTTGTCCTAATATGGTCACATTGGGTCAATGTCATTATTTTTTTGTTATTATGGCCATGTCAATTCAATGATGTGGCCATGTTAGGGTCAATAATATGGTCACCAGTTAAGACCGGATGTTTTATTCCACACCTGGAGTGCTGTCAACCTTTTTTCCCCTTCACCAATAATATGGTCACATGGTCATATTTTGCTAATTCTTCAAATTCTCTCAAAAATCCTTCACCCACAGTTCATTGGTCTGCCACTGACCATTGCTTTCTGGGTTTGATTGAACATGGGTTTCGAACCTGAAGCTACACACAGCTGTCAGTGCCAATAAGTGCTGAGTAATGAGCTGAGCTACAGTACTTGGTGTAGCATCACCCATGTTTAGTCAAACTCAGAATGGAGCTCTGGGTGGGGGATTTTCAGCTGCAAATACACAAGGGGCAGGGATGCACTTGCCTTTATTGGGCTAATGTCATTGACCTACCATGATCACATTGGGTTAATGTCATTGACCTATTATGATCACATTGGGTTAATGTCATTGACCTATTATTAACATGTGGCCATGTTAAGTCGATGTGGCCATACTAGGTCAATGATATGGCCATATTAGGTCATTGATGTCATGAGCATCCCCACTCCTTGTGTACATGCAACTGTGGGCAGAAAATCCACAGCTCATTGGCCTACCACTGGCAGTTGCTTGCTTGGTTTGACTAAACATGGATTCCTAACCTGGAGCTACACCCAGCTGTTGGTGCTGATGAGTGCTGGGCCAATGAGCTGAGCTTCGGTATTTAACATTATGTAGCATCAACTTTGGAACCCATGTTTAGTCATGTGGCCATATTAGGTCAATGATGTCATGAGCATCCCCGCCCCTTGTGTATGTGCAGCAGAAAATCCCACACCCAGAGACCATTGACCTGCCACTGACAGCTCAATGGTTTCCGAATCTGGAGCTACACCCAGCTCTTAATGCCAATGAATGCTGGGCCAATAAGTATTTAATTGGATGGGGCTCAAAGCTCGGAACCCATGTTTAGTTCTACCCAGAAGGTGGCTGTAAGTGGCGGGCCAATGACCTGTGGGTGAGGGATTTTCCACCTGCCACTGCACAAACACAAAAGCAAAGGGGTTGCTGATGACATCATTGACCTAATATGGTCACATGGCCTTATTAGGTTAATGCCATTGACTTATTAAGGCCAAGTGTCTATGTGACAATGATGTCAAGAGCATCCCCGCCCTATGTGGGGCAGGGAGTGTCTTGGCGAAAGATGATTGGCTCTGAAATGACAGCTTCCTTCTAAAGTTAGGACTGAACCCAAACTCATCATTAAGTTGGGCAGTGTTCTCCACAACTATCCATTTATCCTGCCAGTAAAGTCCACATCATGTAGCTTCCTGCAATGGAGTGACAACGACGCTGCACTGCTCCCAAATTCAAAGCAGGTTTGTCAGTCTCATGTAGGCTATTTGGCTCCTCGCCCCACAGTCGGAGGAGAAGATGTTGCTGGGTCCTGGCAGTTGATCCACAAGCCTGCAGCTTGTCAATCAGCACCTGGCCTGGCCTTGTCACCTTTCTGGATGGACAGCACTAAAACCCTCCCACTGTGAGCTGCAGTGTCCGGGAGGGGGAGCGCGTGAGACACAAATGAAGGAGAATTTGTCTCCGTCGGGAGGTAAAGGAAGTTGGCATCGGGAGCTTTCTGGTACCCACCGGCTACTGTGCTGGGAGCGCACTCTCAACACAGTAAGTTGTTTAAACATACAGTATCTCACAAAAGTGAGTACACCCTTCACATTTATATCTTATATATCTTTTCATGTGACAACATTGAAGAAATGTCACTTTGTTACAATGTAAAGTAGTGAGAGTACAGCTTGTATAACAGTGTGAATTTTCTGGCAACAAAAGTGAGTACACCTCTAAGTGAAAATGTCAAAATTGGGTCCAAAGTGTCAATATTTTATTTGGCCATTATTTTCCAGCACTGCCTTAACCCTCTTGGGCATTGGAGTTCACCAAAGCTTTACAGGTTGCCATTGGAGTACTCTTCCACTCCTCTATGACAACATCATGGAGCTGGTGGATGTTAGAGACCTTGTGCTCCTCCACCTTTGAGGATTCCCCACAGATGCTCAATAGGGTTTAGGTCTGGAGATGCTTGGCCAGTCCATCACCTTTACCCTCAGCTTCTTTAGCAAGGCAGTGGTCATCTTGGAGGTGTTTGGGGTCGTTATCGTGTTGGCATACTGCCCTGAGGCCCAGTCTCTGAGGGGAGGGGATCATTCTCTGCTTCAGTATGTCACAGTACATGTTGGCATTTATGGTTTCCTCAATGAACTGTAGTTCCTTAGTGCCAGCAGCACTCATGCAGCCCCAGACCATGACACTCCCACCACCATGCTTGACTGCAGGCAAGACACACTTGTCTTTGTACTCCTCACCTGGTTGCCGCCACACACACTTTACACCATCTGAACCAAATAAGTTTATCTTGGTCTCATCAGACCACAGGACATGGTTCCAGTAATCCATGTCCTTAGTCTGCTTGTCTTGGGGGCTTTCTTGTACACCATCTTTAGGAGAGGCTTCCTTCTGGGACGACAGCCATGCAGACCAATTTGATGCAGTGTGCGGCGTATGGTCTGAGCACTGACAGGCTGACCCCCCACCCCTTCAACCTCTGCAGCAATGCTGGCAGCACTCATACGTCTATTTCCCAAAGACAACCTCTGGATATGGCGCTGAGCATGCGCACTCAACTTCTTTGGGCGACCATGGTGAGGCGCTGTTCTGAGTGGAACCTGTCCTGTTAAACCGCTGTATGGTCTTGGCCACCCTGCTGCAGCTCAGTTTCAGGGTCTTGGCAATCTTCTTATAGCCTAGACCAGGGGTAGGAAACCTGCGGCTCTCCAGCTGTTGTAGAACTACATTTCCTATCATGCTTCTGGGAGTAATTGTATCCATCAGCCTTGCAATGCCTCATGGGTAATGTAGTTCTACAACAGCTGGAGAGCCGCAGGTTCCCTACCCCTGGCCTAGACCATCTTTATGTAGAGCAACAATTCTTTTTTTCAGATCCTCAGAGAGTTCTTTGCCATGAGGTGCCATGTTGAACTTCCAGTGACTAGTATGAGAAAGTGAGAGTGATAACACCAAATTTAACTCACCTGCTCCCCATTTACACCTTAGACCTTGTAACACTAACGAGTCACATGACACCGGGTAGGGAAAATGGCTAATTGGGCCCAATTCAAACATTTTCACTTAGGGGTGTACATACTTTAGTTGCCAGCAGTTTAGACATTAATGGCTGTGTGTTGAGTTATTTTGAGGGGACAGAAAATTTACACTGTTATACAAGCTGTACACTCACTACTTTACATTGTAGCAAAGTGTCATTTCTTCAGTGCTGTCACATGAAAAGATAGAATAAAATAGTTACAAAAATGTGAGGGGTGTACTTACTTTTGTGAAATACTGTATGTGTGGCCGCTCGGCGTTAAGACCCACCCAACCAATCAGCGGCCGGCATCAAGGGGTTAGGCTTTCTTGCAGTTCCATATCTGGCATCTGTAGGGGATAGCGAATCTCTCCTTAATATTTAACAAGGACTGAATATTCCGGTCCACGGATATCATCTGAACGACCACATTTATCCTTGTTTTATTTTATATTTTTTTTTTTTATTAAATCATTTTTATAGATCATTGTGTATTTTATTTATTTTTGTTTTTATTTATTTACAAGCAGAATTTCCATACACAAGTAACGTTTCCGGGCTTTAATCGCTATTTATCAATGTCCGTCTAGATGCAAGGGAACAACAGATCAATACAGATCTCTGCCCAGTCCTGGCCTAAAGGAAGCTGAAAGGTGAGTATTGGATTTTCAGGCAATTACTTGGCCCATCCCGAGGAATTTATTGCTGATCTGCAAGATGTAAAATTAATCTCATTTTATGGCAGGGTGGGGGGGATGGTTTGTAAAAAAATAAAATTCCTCGTTAACAATCCATTTACTTCGTTTGCGTCCTTCTCTGTGAGGTTGGAAATGCAGATAATGCTGAGCCTGCTTTGGCTTTTTTTTTTTTAATTAATTTTCAGTTCTTAAAAATAAATAAATAAATCAGGCGGTTTAGAGGCAAGATGGCAAAGTAATGGATGTGCACAGTCATGATCTTAACAAGCAATGCATGAGAAGATGAGAGATTTCAGCCGGTGTTAGTCAACTGGGCTTGGTGTGCCATCATCGGGTGCTGGGTACCACGCTGTGCCTGGTTGTTTTTCGCATTGGTGTTAATTCAGGGCGGGCAGCATTCAGAGGGGAACAAAAGTCCATGCCCTTCAAGACCTGCTCAGCCTTCCACCCTCAGCCATGCTGCTATACTTGTCCTTGATGGGAAGGTAGGACTTTCTTGTGAAAGGAGGGGGGGGGGGGACTGAGGGCTCTGATGTGAAGAGGGGGGGGGGCTACTTATGTGATGGGTGACCCCATTTTAGACTGGGGTGCCTTGAAATTTTTTATGCTTTTAAAGGGTGCCATGATAGAGAAAACATTGAGAAACGCTGGTTTAACCACTTCAAGATTTTACCCCCCTTCCTGACCAAAGCACTTTTTGCGATACGGAGCTGCGTCGCTTTAACTGACAATTGTGGGGTCGTGCGATGTTGTACCCAAACAAAAATTGACATCCTTTTTTTTCCCCACACAAATAGAGCTTTCTTTTGGTGGTATTTGATCACCTCTGCGGTTTTTATTTTTTGCGCTAAAATAAAATAATAAATAAAATAGATAAGTAAGAAGGCCGACCATTGGTCGGCCTGTATTTGTAGGAGGAGTCTGGCATATTTAAGCCAGCCTCCTCCTACCTGCAGGACGGCATATCCTGGTGGTTTCGTCGTATCCGGTGGCGGGCGTTCGTCACTTCCGGTTCCGGCTCGCTGATCGAGGGAGTTCGTTTCATTATCACGGTATCGGCAGCGGTGCTCCGCATCTTCGCGAGGAAGGGTAAGCCAGGCCGGGGGGCCTCGCACGCTGCAGGTCCCTGGTCACTGGATCACACACGCATGGTCCCCAGACATCAGGGGAAGGGGGTACGAGCGCAACGGCGCATCGGCGGCGGTCGGCCGCACACCATAAGCACCTCCTGTCGCACCAGTCTCCTTCCCTCACAGCAAGGGAGGGTAACCTGTCATTCGGCCGCTTCAGAGGCTCGGGGGGGGGGGGTGGTTTATCACCGGTTCTCGGCTGGCGGGGGGGGGGTCTGACGGCATGATGGACCCTCAGGGGGAGTCTGGGGCGGCATTTATATCAGCCGCCCAGGCAGCAGGCTGGGCCTCTGGTCCCTCCGCCGAGTCTACCGAAAAAAAAAAAAAATAATATACATATCCATACACATGTATGTCATGCAATCATACACATGAAACGCAGGGTTGGGGACCATGTATATTTTTCCCTTCCAGGTCACAGGTACAGTGGTTGCCCCCGGTAACCAGACAGTATCTCAGGTATTTAACCACTTCAGCCCCGGAAGGATTTCCTGCTTTAGGACCGGAGCCCTTTTTGCGATTCGGCACTGCGTCGCTTTAACTGACAATTGCGCGGTCGTGCGGCGTTGTACCCAAACGAAATTTGCGTCCTTTTTTTCCCACAAACAGAGCTTTATTTTGGTGGTATTTGATCCCCTCTGCGTCATTTCTGATCGCCGCTATAAACAAAAGAAGAGCGACAATTTTGCAAAAAAACCCAAATTTCTTACTTTTTCCTAAAATACAAATCCAAAAAAAAAATATAAAAAAACATTTTTTTTCACCGTTTTTGGCCGATTTATATTCTTCCTCATATTTGCGATAAAAAAAATCGCAATCGGCGATTATTGATTGGTTTGCGCAAAAGTGGTCATATGACGGCGATTTGCGCTCACGAGCCACCTTGCCGCCGTCAAATGCCGATCGGCGGTCGGCAAGGGGTTAATGAGGGCGGCACGATCACAAGGGGTCATTCCATACACAGCCTTGATTAACATTCTCATGTCCATCACTCATTTTCTTGCTGTCTCTGCCACGTCAAGGCCATAAAAAAAAAAGATGGGGGGGGGGGGGGAGCATAATTCCACAAATCTGACTAATTCACATGTACTACAGTCCTCAGCATTATCATTTCTCGGGCATTTCATTCTTCGGTAGGGATGGGCATTTCATTAATACATTTCAGGGTTGGCCTTTCTGCTCACCATCCGAGCCACGGAGAAGGGCCTCCCATGCAGGCATACATTTCATAATCACGTACGTTGGCTCGGAATGTCAGTATTCCTTCAACCATCTCAGGGTAACGGAAGGATAAAAAAAAAAAAAAAACATTCCTCACCGAGCGATTCTGCGATTTGGTGAACATTTCTCGGTCATTTCATTTCTCGCAGCAGAGGGGCATTTCGCAACATATCTACTGTTGTTCTTTCCTTTTTCAGCAGTTATAAAGTTCTGGCTCCATGGTCCACATCCAAGTAGGGGTGGTTCAGGTTAGGACGCGTTATCATCGTTGATCCTCATCTCATCAGGTCAGGATGCTAGTCAGGGTTCCTCCAGCTCAGGTTTCAAGGGTGAGTTAGGATAGGGGGGGGGTTACGGAGTGCATTTCGGTTGTCTCTTCGCCCAGCAGGGCCACGGAGAAGGACAGCAGGGGAAAAAGGGGGGACTAGTCACTCGATTTCAGGACAGGGGATTCATTTCGTTCCGCCTCCATGCCCACGTTGGGCCACGCTGGAGGGCAGGAGTCATTTCTCGCATGATCTCATTTCTATGCCCAGTCTGGTTGTAGCATATATTCTTTTCTCAGAGTGGTCGCACGGTCGAGCGTTGAAGGCAAGAAAGGTCGTTGGGCGCTTTAGGGGTCTCGGATAAAGAGGTAAGGTGATAGGGTTGGTCAAGTTCCCCCGGTCATACATGTTAGATAGTCGATTCAGTACGTACTTTCATTTCCCAGATCAGGATCAACACTTTGAAGGTGGCCTTGGTCGTTCTGTTACGCACAGGTCAGTATGTTCCGTTTTTTTTTTCACAGGGGCGGTCAGAGGGGCAAGCTCACATTTCATTTCTGGGTCAGGCACCTTTCACTTAGGCAATGGGTCCATTTCTGGTGAGCCCATGTCACGACCCAACATGCAAGGGTATGCCATTTCACAGCATCGCTAGGGTGTGGATCAGGTCATGGTGCACAGGGTGTCGGCCATTTCGGTCACGGGGGCGCGGCTTCATCAAGCTCTCTTTTGCTTATCAGGTCATGTCTCAGGCAGAAGACATTGGGGAATTCCCATCAGTACCTCCGTCACCGGCCAGAAGCTCAGCCCAGGGAGGATCACCATCTCTCAGGACATGGACAGTCCCTAAGTTGATGGCAGAACTGCAGCGCAGAGGCATTCCTTATCCAGCGTCGGCCCGGAAAGCCGAGCTGTTCAGACTTTTATTTCCACCAGCCTCTGGTTCTGACCCAGAACAGGTCACTTTGCATTCAGTGGCCTTGTCACTTTCGCAGATCCATTCTACATTGGACTCCCTGTTGTCATCTGGGCTGGAGCTCAGGTCCAGAGTGGAGGCACTGGAAAACCGGGTCGTTCCTTCTCCACCGGGGCTGGGGCAGCCCAGCCTTCCCCCCCCCCCCCCTCCCGAGGAGGGCAGTCCGGCTATTGCTATCCCAGGGACGGCAGGTAATAGTTCAGGGGCTCCCGCAATAACTCCAGCCAATTTTGTTCCGAGCAATCTGAGGAAGGACATCCTGGAAGGGAAGGATGTTAACCTTGCTTCCCTGTTAATTGCGGCACATGACGTGGCTGACAACAGGTCTTACGCCTGCGGGGATGTGTCAGTAGTGGTCAAAACCAGGGACCACAGACTGAACCGTAAACTGTCCATTCCTGAATTCGTGCTCGCTTTTAGCACGATGACTGTGTAGGGGCGTCCGCATTCTGGACAACAGTCGGTGCAGTACACGGCGTTAATTGTCCCTTCGTTCCAATTGTAGGAAGGGAAGGTCCTACAGGAAGGAGTCTAACGAGCCTTGTTTTAACCGACCTCAATAACGCCCTCGGGGACTTGATAATGGACGGCAGGGACCCTATCGTTATCGGCCTGACGGGAGGAGCCCTCCCCCCCCCCCCCCTTCCGACCCGACGGGGTCGGGGCCA
>BLSH010256752.1:214756-242035 GCA_018402905.1 Glandirana rugosa
CGTTAGACGTGACCAATATTAACGTCCTCGGAACTAATTTGAATAACGTTTAAACACTGGAGGGGTTTTTGGCTTACCCGGCCGGGTCGAACAGGGCTCCCGGTGACCATCGACCGCGTCTCCTTTTCGAGCTTGGACCGGACAACTACGGCCTGTACCATCGAACAAGATGTAACCCTGTGGTCATACACCTGTGTCAGTAGTGGTCAAAACCAGGGACCACAGACTGAACCGTAAACTGTCCATTCCTGAATTCGTGCTCGCTTTTAGCACGTTCAGAGACGTCATCTGCTCGGCTCAGCCTAACAGGAGGGAAGAGCTGGACCTCTACCTCTATGCGGTAGTGGAATTGGGGCATAAGTATGGCGGGTCCGCGTTCTATGACTATCACCGTTCGTTTTGGGCCAAAGCTGCAGCCATATTTGCACAGCACCACGTCACCATTTCTTGGGGAACGGTGGACACGGAGCTTTTCTGCAGACACTTTGCAGGACTCAGAGCTCCCGTTTGCGGTACCTGCCAGTCATCCACGCACACCACATACTGGTGTCCCAATGTAGAACAAGCTACCATGTCCGGCATCAACAGGCCAGGTTCGAGCTTTTCCTCTGCGCCAGCTACCAGTGGCCCTCGGGACAAGCTGGGCCGGCCCATTCGGTTTTTGGGGAGGTCACAAATTTGCAATAAGTTTAATCAAGGCTCCTGCAATTATAACCAGTGCAGATTGCTACATGTTTTCTCGGATTGTTTCAGGGCCCACCCCAAATCAGCGTGTCTGTCAAAACAGTCTAAGGGGTCATGACTAAGCCAATTGAACTTGCGATATCTACAGCAACTTTTGGTAGGTCATCCTTCCGAGGCAACCGTCGCATTTCTGGTTGAGGGTTTTTCGGGGGGTTTCCACACAGGGCTTATCACCATGCCCCAGGGTTCTTTTGAGTGCAGCAATTTACTTTCAGCCGCGGCACATTCTGAAGCCGTGGACTGCCTGCTCCAAGCCAAGCTCTCCAAAGGCTTTATCATTGGCCCATTTTCTCCCCCCCCCCCCCCTTTTGATGCATGGAGAGTCAGCCCCATTGGTGTGGTTCAAGGCAAATTTTCAAATAAATTAAGATTGATTTATGACTTGTCCGCGCCTCATTGCTCCAAGGTTCCCAGTATTAATTCCCTCATTCCATCGGAAGAATTTTCCCTCAAATATGCCTCAGTGGACCAGGCCATACAGAGCATTATCAGACTCGGGGTGGGCACTTGGCTTTCGAAAGCTGACATCACAGATGCTTTCAAACTACTACCCATTAAACCTGCATTGTGGCAATGGCATGGTATCAGATGGCGGGGAGCTTACTATTTTGCTACCAAGCTTACATTTGGTTCTAAAAGCAGCCCTTGGCTTTTTGACACCTTTGCGCAAGCCCTATGCTGGATCCTGTCAGTCAAGGAAGGGTGTCAGGAGGTCATACACTATCTTGATGACTTTTTGTTATTAGAAAACGGCAGTCAGGTCCCCACGGACCTACAAAAGTTAATCAACCTGTTTTCTATTCTCAACGTTCCTCTTTCTGACAAGAAGGTGGAGGGGCCTTCTAAAGTTTTGGTTTTTCTAGGGATCAAGCTAGACTCTCAACTGATGCAAGCCAGCTTACCACCTGAGAAGTTGGAAAGGATCAGGAGCAGGATCCACGCGTTCACTGTTTCCCAGGTCTGTACCGGGGTGGAGCTTCAGTCGCTTCTGGGCATGTTGAACTTTGCCATGAGGATCATCCCTCAGGGCAGGTCCTTCGTGTCCAGATTACTGGCTCTTCTGCCTCTGGCTTCAGACTCCTCAGCCAGCATCAGGCTGGATGCGGCCGCATTAGCTGATCTCGGCATGTGGGACCAGTTCTTGCAGCACTGGAACGGGGTGGCCATGTTCATTCCGGCGGCTTCAGACAGGTCGCCCAGGGTAACATCGGACGCAGCCGCCACCAAAGGTTACGGGGCCATTTTCAATAGCCATTGGCTCGCCGGCCCCTGGCCTAAGGAGGTTAACGCTATCCCAGGTTTTCACAGCTCTTCCTCATTGTTCGAGATCTATCCCATCGTGGCCGCAGCTCAGGCCTGGGGGCACATGTGGTCCGGACAAACTGTGGTCTTTTACTCAGATAATCAAGCCTTGGTAGAAATTATCAACAAAGGCAGGTCCAGTTCCTTAGCAGTTATGTCATTTTTGCGCAGGTTAATCTGGCTTTCTCTTCAGGAGAAATTCCACATCCACTGCATTTTTGTACTCGGTACCGAGAACTCAGCTGCAGACGCCTTATCTCGCTTCAATTTCTCTTCTTTTTTTTCAGCAGGTTCCAGAAGCAGACATTTTGCCCACCCCATGCCCAGAATTCCCCCAGCTCAGGATGGACTGAACAACTTGCTATCCAATGCTAGGGGTCTGATCGAGGCTTCCCTCTCCGCAAATACCAGGAGGGCCTATTTCACAGCCTGGCATGCTTTTCAGTCATTTCGGAATTTACATCCAGTAGCGGATTGGTACAGCATTGAATACCTTTTGGCTTTCGTCTCTTTTTGCCACTCACAGTTGCTTTTATCACACACTACCATCAAAACGTACCTGGCCGGCATACAACATTTTGCGGGACTCATGTTCCCACACAGGCCTTCGTTGTTCTCGGCTCACCCTATCAAGGCCATCTTGAGAGGGATACAGAAGGTTAGCCCACTGGTACCTACCACTAGACTCCCGATCACAGGTACCTTGTTCCGGCAATTATCCATCATGTTAGATAATCGTCCGTTTGGCTCCATAGGCAGTCTGGTTATCAAAGCGGCCATGTACATGGCCTTCTACGGTTTCCTGAGACCCAGTGAGTTCTCGGGCACAGACAGGACTGGTCAACCCTTAGCGTTCAAACAACTCATTAAACATCAAGACCATTTTCAGCTTAATTTGGGAACTTGCAAGACGCAGCAAACTGGAGCAGGCACCACGATCAGATACTTCCGTACCAACAACACATGGTGTCCCTTCAAGGTCCTGGAAGCATTACAGGCTCAATTGCAAGGGGCTCACAGGGAAGGTCCGTTGCTGCCTTTCCGGGGCACGCATCTCACAACACCTCAATTCATTAACCACTTGCCGACCGTCAATCGGCAATTGACGGCGGCAAAGTGGCACTGTAAGGCAAATCGCCGTCATATGACGGCGGCCGCCAGACCGCGCACAGTGAGCGCGCGCGTGCCGCCGGAGGCGCGCCCGCGCGCTCACTGTGTCCGGGGAGGGCCAGGGAGCGGGTGCGGCGGCTTCCATTGCCGCCGGCCACCCGCGATGCCCCCCCCGGAGTGAAGGAGCGGAGGTCCGTGTAAGTAAACACGGACCTCCGCTCTGTGTGAGGGGGAAGGGCTGTGATCACAGCCTTCCTGTACGTGAAGGCTGTGACCACTTCCCTTCCCCAGATAGTACAGTCCCCCCACAGTTAGAACACGCCCAGGGAACATTGTTAACCCTTAGCGCGCCCCCTGCAGGTTAACCCCTTCACTGCCAATGGCATTTACACAGTAATCAGTGCATTTTTATAGCACTGATCGCTGTATAAATGCCAATGGTCCCAAAAAGTGTCAAAATGTTCCGACATGTCCGCTGCAATATCGCAGTACCGCTAAAAATCGCAGATCACCGACATTACTAGTAAAAAATAAAAAAAAAATAAAAACCCCAAAAATGAATTCTCATCATCCGTAAACGCGACCACTTTTGCGCAAACCAATCAATAAACGCCGATTGCGATTTTTTTTATCGCAAATATGAGGAAGAATATAAATCGGCCAAAAACGGTGAAAAAAAATGTTTTTTTATATTTTTTTTTTGGATTTGTATTTTAGCAAAAAGTAAGAAATGTGTTTTTTTTTTGCAAAATTGTCGCTCTTCTTTTGTTTATAGCGGTGATCAGAAATGACGCAGAGGGGACCAAATACCACCAAAAGAAAGCTCTATTTGTGGGAAAAAAAGGACGCAAATTTTGTTTGGGTATAACGTCGCACGGCCGCGCAATTGTCAGTTAAAGCGACGCAGCGCCGAATCGCAAAAAGGGCTCCGGTCCTAAAGCTGGAAATCCTTCCGGTCCTTAAGTGGTTAAGCACGTACGCATATTGCTCGGTAGATGTGGTGTCAACCCCAAGCAGTATACCGGGCATTCTTTCAGGATTGGAGCCGCATCCGCAGCTTCCCGGCAAGGCATCCCAGCACATATTATTAGGAAGTTGGGCAGATGGAAGTCAGCCTGCTATATGAGGTATATACCAGAACCACATGTTGAGATGGCCAGGGCTTTTGCTCGGTTAGTGGAATGAGTTATTATTATGTATTGCAATAAAATTCTTGCTTCATCCTAACAGTGTCTTTTTGCCCA
The DNA here is from genome assembly GCA_018402905.1 of Glandirana rugosa. Taxonomy (NCBI): domain Eukaryota; kingdom Metazoa; phylum Chordata; class Amphibia; order Anura; family Ranidae; genus Glandirana; species Glandirana rugosa. The sequence continues at coordinate 219,157 of BLSH010256752.1, forward strand.
CTTCAGGCGTACTATACACGTGACCAGGGCACTCCGCAGGTCACCTTTTCCTCCCGACACTCATTTCATACAGCAATCGCCTGCCGACTCCGAGTACAAACAAAAAAAGAGCAACAATTTTGAAAAAAAAAAAAAAAAAAAATATTTTTTGCTATATTAAATATCAAAAAAAAATTCCAAAAAACGAATTTATTCTATTTATTATTCTATTCTAAAATACTAATTTATAAACAGTAAATGGCTTCAAACATGCTTGGGATAAACATAAATCCATAGTCAGACAACAAGGTTAATGTAAAAAAAAAATAAAAAAATAAATAAATAAAAAGGGGCAGACTCGATGGACTACTCAGTCTTTTTCTGCCGTCACTTTTCCATGTTTCTATTCCTCAGTTTAGGCCGATATATATTCTGCTACATATTTTTGATAAAAAAAAAATCGCAATAAGCGTATATTGATTAGTTTGCGCAAAAGTTATCGCGTCTACAAACTATGGGATAGATCTATGGCATTTTTATTATCTTTTATTTTTTTTACTAGTAATGGCGGCGATCTGCGATTTTTATCGGGACTGTGATATTGCGGCAGACAGATCGGACACTTTTGACACTTTTTTGGGACCAGTGACATTTATACAGCGATCAGATCTAAAAATATCCACTGATTACTGTATAAATGTCACTGGCAGGGAAGGGGTTAAACTGTAGGGGTTAAGGTTAAGTGTGATCCCTAGGCGTGTTCTAACTGTGTGGGGGCTGGGCTGACAGGGACATGACAGAACTGACTGATCCTGATTACTGGGAACAGTAGATCTGTGTCATGTCCCCTGTCAGAATGGGGATCCACCGTCTTTACATTGGCAGATCCCCGTTCTGCCTCTGTAATTTGCGATCGCGGGTCGCCGACAGACATCGAGTGGTCCCGCCCGCAACTGCACCTGCGCGAGCCGACGTACCATGATGGTGGTTTGCGCAGGAGAGTCAACCTGCCGCCGTGAAACGACGGCAGCTGGTCGGCAAGCGGTTAAGCAGCCATGCTATACGTATGTAGTAGCTAGCTCCTGAAGGCGCTTCCTATTATATTTAAAAGAGAAAAAAAAATATATATATATACACAAAACAAAAAATTAATTAAAAAAAAATCAAAGAGAAGAATATATATATACACACATTTTATTACCAAAAGTATTGGGACACCCGCCTTTAAACGCACATGAACTATAATGGCATCCCAGTCTTAGTCCATAGGGTTCAATATTGAGTTGGCCCACCCTTTGCAGCTATAACAGCGTCACCTCTTCTGGGAAGGCTGTCCACAAGGTTTAGGAGTGTCTATGGGAATGTTTGACCATTCTTCCAGAACCGCATTTGTGAGGTCAGGCACTGATGTTGGATGAGAAGGCCTGGCTCACAGTCTCCACTCTAATTCATCCCAAAGGTGTTCTATGGGCTTGAGGTCAGGACTCTGTGCAGGCCAGTCAAGTTCCTCCACCCCAAACTCGCTCATCCAAGTCTTTATGGACCTTGCTTTGTCCCCTGGTCCAAATCATTTGGTGGAGGGGGGATTATGTGTGGGGTTGTTCTTTAGGGGTTGGGCTTGGCCTCTTAGTTCCAGTGAAGGGAACTCTTAAGGCGTCAGCACACCAAGACATTTTGGACATTTTCATGCTTCCAACTTTGTGTGAACAGTTTGGGGATGGCCCCTTGCTGTTCCATCATGACTGCGCACCACTGCACAAATCAAGGTCCATAAAGACATGGATGAGCGAGTTTGGAGTGGAGGAACTTGACTTGTTTGCACAGAGTCCTGACCTCAACCCGATAGAACACCTTTGGGTTGAAATTAGAGCGGAGACTGTAAGCCAGGCCTTCTCATCCAACATCAGTGCCTGACCTCACAAATGCGCTTCTGGAAGAATAGTCAAACATTCCCATAGACACTCCTAAATAGTGATGGGCTTGGGCTTGTTCGGATTGAACCCGCTAGGAAGCCATCACTGCATCACTGAGTGGGTTTGGGGTGGAGGAACTCGACTGGTCTGCACAGAGTCCTGACCTCAACCTGATAGAACACCTTTAGGATGAATTGAAACGAAGAATTTGTGGACAGTCTTCCCAGAAGAGTTGAAGCTGTTACAGCTGCAAAGGGTGGGACAACTCAATATTGAACCCTACAGACTAAGACTGGGATGCCATTAAAGTTCATGTGCGTGTAAAGGCAGGCGTCCCATTTTTTTTAACTGTATTTAAACTATACCTTTGAAAACAGAACACCATATACAGTATCTCACAAAAGTAAGTGCATCCCTCACATTTTTGTAAATATTTTATTATATCTTTTCATGTGACAACACTGAAGAAATGACACTTTGCTACAATGTAAAGTAGTGAGTGTACAGCTTGTATAACAGTGTAAATTTGCTTTCCCCTCAAAAAAACTCAACAAAAGTGAGTACACCCCTAGGTGAAAATGTCCAGATTGGGCCCAAAGTGTCAATATTTTGTGTGGCCACCATTATTTTCCAGCACTGCCTTAACCCTCTTGGGCATGGAGTTCACCAGAGCTTCACAGGTTGCTACTGGAGTCCTCTTCCCCTCCTCCATGACATCACAGAGCTGGTGGATGTTAGAGACCTTGCGCTCCTCCGCCTCCCGTTTTAGGATGCCCCACAGATGCTCAATAGGGTTTAGGTCTGGAGATGCTTGGCCAGTCCATCACCTTTACCCTCAGCTTCTTTAGCAAAGCAGTGGTCGTCTTGGAGGTGTTTGGGGTCGTTATGTTGGAATACTGCCCTGCGGCCCAGTCTCTGAAGGGAGGGGATCACGCTCTGCTTCAGTATGTCACAGTACATGTTGGCATTCATGGTTTCCTCAATGAACTGTAGCTCCCCAGTGCCGGCAGCACTCATGCAGCCCCAGACCATGACACTCCCACCACCATGCTTGACTGTAGGCAAGACACACTTGTCTTTGTACTCCTCACCTGGTTGCCGCCACGCACGCTTGACACCATCTGAACCAAATAAGTTTATCTTGGTCTCATCAGACCACAGGACATGGTTCCAGTAATCCATGTCCTTAGTCTGCTTGTCTTCAGCAAACTGTTTGCAGGCTTTCTTGTACATCATCTTTAGAAGAGGCTTCCTTCTGGGGCAACAGCCATGCAGACCAATTTGATGCAGTGTGCGGCGTATGGTCTGAGCACTGACAGGCTGACCCCCCACCCCTTCCACCTCTGCAGCAATGCTGGCAGCACTCATACACCTATTTCCCAAAGACAATCTCTGGATATGACGCTGAGCACGGCACTCAACTTCTTTGGTCGACCATGGTGAGGCGCTGTTCTGAGTGGAATCTGTCCTGTTAAACTGCTGTATTGCCTTGGCCACCGTGCTGCAGCTCAGTTTCAGGGTCTTGGCAATCTTCTTATAGCCTGGGCCAGTGGTTCTCAACCCTGTCCTCAAGTACCCCCAACAGGCCATGTTTTGGGGATTTCTCTTAGATAAAATAGCTGTCCAAAATACCAAGCCATTGACTCTGATTTAAAGCACCCGTACAAGATAAAGGAGAACCTGCAAACATGGCCTGTTGGGGGTAATTGAGGACAGGGTTGAGAACCACTGGCCTAGACCATCTTTATGTAGAGCAACAATTCTTTTTTGCAGATCCTCAGAGAGTTCTTTGCCATGAGGGGCCATGTTGAACTTCCAGTGACCAGTATGAGAGAGTGAGAGTGATAACACCAAATTTGCACACCTGCTCCCCATTTACACTTGCGACCTTGTAGTACTAACAAGTCACATGACACCTGGGAGGGGAAATGGCTAATTGGGCCCAATTTGGACATTTTCACCTAGGGGTGTACTCACTTTTGTTGCCAGCGGTTTAGACATTAATGGCTGTGTGTTGAGTTATTTTGAGGGGACAGTAAATTTACACTGTTGTACAAGCTGTACACTCACTACTTTACATTGTAGCAAAGTGTCATTTCTTCAGTGTTGTCACATGAAAGGATAGAATAAAATATTTACAGATATGTGAGGGGTGTACTTACTTTTGTGAGATACTGTATGTGTGGCCGCTCGGCGTTAAGACCCACCCAACCAAGCAGCGGCCGGCATCAAGGGGTTAGGCTTTCTTGGAGTTCCATATCTGCCATCTGTAGGGGATAGCGAATCTCCTTAATATTTAGCAAGGACTGAATATTCCTTTCCATGGATATCATCTGGCGGCAGAACGACCACATTTACCCTTGTTTTATTTTTTATTTTTATTTTTTTATTAAATCATTTTATTTTTTATACGTAATTGTGTATTTTATTTATTTTATGTTTTTTATTTGTTTACATATGTACAGTTAATGATGCATTCAGATACAATAAACACCACTGATGGTAAGGTAAGTGATTTTTAACATACAGAGAGTGTATGTTTTTTCAGATAGTCGGACTTGTTTGTAAGATGCAGAACATTTTACTTCCCGTAAACTCAATTAGTCAGACGTTGGACAGATGGCGGGGAAGTGCGGATGATTTTGTAATCACAGCAAGTTTTCCTTCTGCCAATCTCCATCCCATAGGGTTCCGGATCTTCCAATATATTGCACAGCGGACACGAGGCGCTCTGAGAATTTGTGTTGTGCCGGAGAGTTGCATTATAACCAAGGAATCTTCTATCTTGCACATATTAAACATACATCCCGTGGCATGAAATCTTTTATTATATAAAGACATACAGGACGTGCAGACACATCTTATAATGTATGTTATGCTTTCATATTGGACAAATCCAAATTAAAAAAAAAAAAAAAAAAACACCATCCAGTTTTGTGCACCAGTGGAATAAGGTTTTAATTTGGGGAAGGGCGGGGGAGGGTTGGAACATCTGCCATGTTTCTGCTGTCTGTGTCCCCACTGGAGAGTTGGACTCTCATGTTCAGTCTTGACCTTAGAACAGACGGTGAGGGGAAATTCAACATTTACAGTTATCATAGGAGAAGAGAGGAATTATTCCAATGGGGACACCTGTTCTGAAGGCAACCTGTAGAGAGGAATTCTTGCAATGGGGACACCTGTTCTGAAGGCAATGTTCACATTCCCCTTCCTTAATTACAACTTACTCTTTTTTGGGAAGGTCACTGCACTTCATAAAGAGTGTTGTAGTCACTCTTTAGAATTCTTCCATTGGGACACCTGTTCTGGAGGCAACCTGTACAGAGGGATTCTTCCAATGGGGACACCTGTTCTGAAGGCAACCTGTAGAGGGATTCTTCCAATGGGGACACCTGTTCTGAAGGCAACCTGTAGAGGGATTCTTCCAATGGGGACACCTGTTATGAAGGCAACCTGTAGAGGGATTCTTCCAATGGGGACACCTGTTATGAAGGCAACCTGTAGAGAGGAATTCTTCCATTGGGGACACCTGTTATGAAGGCAACTTGTACAGAGGAATTCTTCCATTGGGGACACCTGTTATGAAGGCAACCTGTAGAGAGGAATTCTTCCATTGGGGACACATATTAGAAGGCAACATGTAGGGAGGAATTCTTCCATTGGGCACACATATTAGAAGGCAACATGTAGGGAGGAATTCTTTCATTGGGGACACCTGTTCTGAAGGCAACGTTCACATTCCCCTTCCTTAATTGCAACTTACACTTTTTTGGGAAAGTCACTGCACTTCATAAAGAGTGTTGTAGTCACTCTTTAGAATTCTTCCATTGGGACACCTGTTCTGAAGGCAACCTGTAGAGAGGAATTCTTCCATTGGGGACACCTGTTATGAAGGCAACATGTAGAGAGGAATTCTTTCATTGGGAACACCGATTAGAAAGCAACATGTAGAAAGGAATTGTTCCATTGGGGACACCTGTTCTAAAGGCAACATTTACAGAGGAATTCTTCCATTGGGGACACCAGTCCTGAAGGCAACCTGTACAGAGGAATTGTTCCAATTGGGACACCTGTTATGAAGGCAACCTGTACAGAAAAGTTTCCAAATGGGGATGCCTGTGATAAGGGCAACCTGTAGAAAGGAATTCTTCCAATGGGAACACCTGTTCTGAAGGCAACCTGTACAGAGGAATTCTTCCATTAGGGATACCTGTTAGAAGGAAACCTGTAGAGAGGGATTCTTCCATTGGGGACACCGGTTCTGAAGGCAACCTATAGATGGGCATTCTTCCAATGGGGACACCTGTTATGAAGGCAACCTGTACAAACAAAGTATTCCATTTGAGACACCTGTTCTGAAGGCAACCTGTATAGAGGAATTCTTCCATTGGGGACACCTGTTCTGAAGGCAAATTGTACAGAGGAATTTTTCCGAGGGGGACACCTGTTCTGAAGGAAACCTGTACAGAGAAATCCTTCCAATGGGGACACCTGTTATGAAGGCAACCTGTAGAGAGGAATTCTTCCATTGGGACACCTGTTATGAAGGCAACCTTTGCAGAAAAAGTCTTCCATTGGCGACATCTGTTCTGAAGGCAACCTGTACAGAGGAATTCTTTCAATGGGGACACCTGTTATGAAGGCAACCTGTAGAGAGGAATTCTTCCAATGGGGACACCTATTATGAAGACAAAGTTCACATTCCCCTTTCTTAATTACAACTTACACTTTTTTGGTAAAGTCACTGCACTTCATAAAGAGTGTTGTAGTCACTCTTTAGAATTTCATCATGCCTCCCCATGACAACAGGAACATGAGTTTGTTGCATGGAGGCATATTGGGGAGAGACACCAAGGCCTGAGTATCCATACTGGACACACCATACTCAGTGCACATTTGGTCCCCGGACCAACAGCAACCTAGCAACCAATGATGCATTATTGGCCCTATCGGTTTGGTATCCGCCAATTGGGAGATTCCCGTCTTTAACCAAATGTATCCATTGCCATATTCGGGTAATGACATGATCAAGCATCCCTGCTCCCTTTGTATACATTCAGCTGTCGCCTGGTGAATCTCTCTAGCTGAATGCAGCTAGGAATGCGGTTTTAATTTGGGGAAGGGCGGGGGAGGGTTGGAACATCTGTCATGTTTCTGCTGTCTGTGTCCCCACTGGAGAGTTGGACTCTGATATTCAGTCTTGACCTTAGAACAGACGGTGAGGGGAAATTCAACATTTACAGTTATCATAGGAGAAGAGAGGAATTCTTCCATTGGGGGCACCTGTTATGAAGGCAACCTGTAGAGAGGAATTCTTTCATTGGGGACACCTGTTATGAAGGCAACCTGTAGAGAGGAATTCTTTCATTGGGGACACATATTAGAAGGCAACATGTAGGGAGGAATTCTTTCATTGGGGACACCTGTTCTGAAGGCAACGTTCACATTCCCCTTCCTTAATTACAACTTACACTTTTTTGGGAAAGTCACTGCGCTTCATAAAGAGTGTTGTAGTCACTCTTTAGAATTCTTCCATTGGGACACCTGTTCTGAAGGCAACCTGTAGAGAGGAATTCTTTCATTGGGGACACATATTAGAAGGCAACCTGTAGAAAGGAATTCTTCCATTGGGACACCTGCTCTGAAGGCAACCTGTACAGAGGAATCCTTCCAATGGGGACACCTGTTATGAAGGCAACCTGTAGAGAGGAATTCTTCCATTGGGGACACCTGTTCTGGAGGCAACCTGTAGAGGGATTCTTCCAATGGGGAAACCTGTTATGAAGGCAATATGTAGAGAGGAATTCTTTCATTGGGGACATCTATTAGAAAGCAACATGTAGAAAGGAATTGTTCCATTGGGGACACCTGTTCTAAAGGCAACATTTACAGAGGAATTGTTCCATTGGGGACACCAGTTCTGAAGACAACCTGTACAGAGGAATTGTTCCAATTGGGACACCTGTTATGAAGGCAACCTGTACAGAAAAGTTTCCAAATGGGGATGCCTGTGATAAGGGCAACCTGTAGAAAGGAATTCTTCCAATGGGAACGCCTGTTCTGAAGGCAACCTGTACAGAGGAATTCTTCCATTAGGGATACCTGTTAGAAGGAAACCTGTAGAGAGGGATTCTTCCATTGGGGACACCGGTTCTGAAGGCAACCTATAGATGGGCATTCTTCCAATGGGGACACCTGTTATGAAGGCAACCTGTACAAACAAAGTATTCCATTTGAGACACCTGTTCTGAAGGTAACCTGTATAGAGGAATTCTTCCATTGGGGACACCTGTTCTGAAGGCAACCTGTATAGAGAAATCCTTCCAATGGGGACACCTGTTATGAAGGCAACCTGTAGAGAGGAATTCTTCCATTGGGACACCTGTTATGAAGGCAACCTGTACAGAAAAAGTCTTCCATTGGCGACTTCTGTTCTGAAGGCAACCTGTACAGAGGGATTCTTCCATTGGGGACACCGGTTCTGAAGGCAACCTATAGATGGGCATTCTTCCAATGGGGACACCTGTTATGAAGGCAACCTGTACAAACAAAGTATTCCATTTGGGACACCTGTTCTGAAGGCAACCTGTATAGAGGAATTCTTCCATTGGGGACACCTGTTCTGAAGGCAAATTGTACAGAGGAATTTTTCCGAGGGGGACACCTGTTCTGAAGGAAACCTGTACAGAGAAATCCTTCCAATGGGGACACCTGTTATGAAGGCAACCTGTAGAGAGGAATTCTTCCATTGGGACACCTGTTATGAAGGCAACCTGTGCAGAAAATATCTTCCATTGGCGACATCTGTTCTGAAGGCAACCTGTAGAGAGGAATTCTTCCATTGGGACACCTGTTATGAAGGCAACCTGTGCAGAAAAAGTCTTCCATTGGCGACATCTGTTCTGAAGGCAACCTGTAGAGAGGAATTCTTCCAATGGGGACACCTATTATGAAGACAAAGTTCACATTCCCCTTTCTTAATTACAGCTTACACTTTTTTGGTAAAGTCACTGCACTTCATAAAGAGTGTTGTAGTCACTCTTTAGAATTTCATCATGCCTCCCCATGACAACAGGAACATGAGTTTGTTGCATGGAGGCATATTGGGGAGAGACACCAAGGCCTGAGTATCCGTACTGGACACACCATACTCAGTGCATGTTTGGTCCCCGGGGCCAACAGCAACCTAGCAACCAATGATGCATTATTGGCCCCATTGGTTCGGTATCTGCCAGTTGGGAAATTCCCGTCTTTAACCAAATGTATCCATTGCCATATTCGGGTAATGACATGATCCAGCTTCCCTGCTCCCTTTGTATACATTCAGCTGTCGCCTGGTGAATCTCTCCAGCTGAATGCAGCTAGGAATGCGCCATTGGATTCTAGCAAGCTGGTGGCTGCTGGAGCCTTAGCAACCCACAATCCCCTAACTCCCTTGTCACGTGACTGTGACCGCTTTCCTAATTTGCGAACTGCCTGTAACTCTTTATAACTTTTTTTGCAGCCATAGTGGAACATTCTTAGAAACTACCTGAATCTGTCTCTCATGGACACGGTTGCAATGTATTCAGGAATAAGGGGCAGGACTTTTTAGTAACCCTGCCTGCTCCAACATCCCTTTAAACATTTTTGAATGGCTGGGGGGGGGATCAGTGATCATGTGATAATCACTGTCACAGTGGTATCATGGTGGGAGGCTGGACCCCGCAGATCTTTAGTCCAGACCAAGGGCTGTCTTTGACAAATCAGTCTCACAGTGGGGGTGCTTTTAACGCATAAACATCGGCCAACCACCGACACATATATTCAGCATGTTAGCGTTAAAGCCCCATCCTTTTGCCACTGTACATATGTTTTAGATAGTCTTAAAGGGACCATACCATCATCAGAGTGTTGCAAATACTTTATTGAATGGTCTCTAGTGTTCTTCACTAACTAGATGTATCCACCTACGTCAGCCCCTGTACCCTCCATTATGGCAGCTAGATCCCCGGGGCAGTCACTTCATCAATCTTCTAACACTGCCTTGTATGTAATAAACTGTCATACTGCTACATGCGTTACATCAGTGTTTCTCGACCTTTTTTCATTCAAGGCACCCTTTAAAATTATGGACAGTCTTGAGGAACCCCATTCTAAAATGTAAAATCTATTCTAATAGTTGTACATAACACAGCAACATCCACACACATAGGACACCCAGTATTCCAATGTTTCTCTTTTTCCTAAGTTTTTCCCCATCACTCAGCTAATGTGACTCCAAAGTTGATGGAAAGGGACAGCAGAAGGTCAAAAAAGGATGCTGTCCGCGGCCTCGGAAGGAAGAGGGGCGAAGATGGACGCGGCCTCCACAGGGGACAGCGCGGGCTTCGTTTGCAGGTAAGTTTGACTGACATGCTCCTTATCAACTGACGATGTCATTGGTCGTTAGGAGGTTGGCAGCTACAGTGAGGGGAAAAAAGTATTTGATCCCCTGCTGATTTTGTACATTTGCCCACTGACAAAGAAACAATCAGTCTATAATTTTAATGGTCGGTTTATTGTACCAGTGAGAAACTGAATAACAAAAATATCCAGAAACACTCATTTCAAAAAAGTTATAAATTGATTTGCATTTTAATGAGTGAAATAAGTATTTGATCCGCTATCAATCAGCAAGATTTCTGGCTCCCAGGTGTCTTCTATACAAGTAATGAGCTGAGATTAGGAGTTCTCTCTTAAAGGGAGTGCTCCTAATCTCAGCTTGTTACCTGTATAGAAGACTCCTGTCCACAGAAGCAATCAATCAATCAGATTCCAATCTCTCCACCATGGCCAAGACGAAAGAGCTGTCCAAGGATGTCAGGGAGAAGATTGTAGACCTACATAAGGCTGGAATGGGGGCTACAAGACCATCACCAAGCAGCTTGGTGAGAGGGGGACAACAGTTGGTGCGATTATTCGCAAATGGAAGAAACACAAAATAACTGTCATCTCCCTCGGTCTGGGGCTCCATGGAAGATCTCATCTCGTGGAGTTTAATAATTAGGAGAACGGTGAGCCCAGAACTACATGGGAGAATCTTGTCAATGATCTCAAGGCAGCTGGGACCAAAGTCACCAAGAAAACAATTGGTAACACTGCACCGCAAAGGACTGAAATCCTGCAGTGCCCACAAAGTCCCCCTGCTCAGGAAAGCTCATGTACAGCCCGTCTGAGGTTTGCTAATGAACATCTGAATGATTCGGAGGAGAACTGGGTGAAAGTGTTGTGGTCAGATGAGACCAAAATCAAGCCCTTTGGCATTAATTCATCTTGCCGTGTTTGGAGGAGGAAAAATGCTGCCTATGACCCCCAGAACGCCGTCCCCACTGTCACACATGGAGGTGGAAGCATTATGCTTTGGGGGTGTTCTTCTGTTAAGGGGGCAGGACAACTTCACCGCATCAAAGGGACGATGAACGGGGCCATTTACCATTAAATCTTGGGTGAGAACCTCCTTCCCTCAGCCAGGGCATTGAAAACAGGTCGTGGATGGGTATTCCAACATGACAATGACCCAAAACACACAGCCAAGGCAACAAAGGAGTGGCTCAAGAAGAATCACATTAAGGTCCTGGAGTTCTTTGTCAGTGGGCAAACGTGCAAATCAGCAGGGGATCAAATACTTTTTTTTCCCCTCACTGTAGAAGTTCGTAATGCACAGCACAGTGGTGTAGAGGATAGCACTCTTGCCTAGCAGCAAAAGGGTCGCTGGTTCAAATCCCAACCACGATACTACCTGCCTGGAGTTTGCATGTTCTCCCTGTGCCTGCGTGGGTTTCCTCCGGGTACTCTGGTTTCCTCTCACACTCCAAAGACATGCTGGTAGGTTAATTAGATCCTGTCTAAATTGGCCCTAGTATATGTATGAATGTGAGTTAGGGACCTTAGATTGTAAGCTCCTTGAGGGCAGGGACTGATGTGAATGTACCATGTATATGTAAAGCGCTGCGTAAATTGATGGCACTATATAAGTACCTGAAATAAATTAAAAGAATAAATAATGGTGTACAATTAAAAACACATAGCTAAAAGGCAGGCTTGATCCACCCGCCGTCTGTATACAATTGTTGGGCATTTTTTTAGGCATTTTGCCAAGGCACCCGTGAAGAAACCTCAAGGCACCCCATTGTGCCTGGGCACCCTGGTTGAAAAAGGCTGCTCTACATATTGTTCTACATCAGTATGCATAGCAGTGGGCAGGCATACAGTCATGCAGAAAATTCTTCTGATTAGATGAAGACGTGGAGACATTGGGGTTGGTTGACTAAAGCTGAAAAGTGCAAAATTTGCAAAGAAACCAATCAGCTTCCAGGATTTTTGTCAAAGCTCGATTGAAGAAGCTGAAGTTAGAAGCTGATTGGCTACCATGTGCAGCTGCACCAGATTTTGCACTCTCCAGTGCTGGTAAATCAAGCCCATTATATCAGGAACATTGAATTGTGACAACCGATAGATCTCACCTTTCATTCCAATGAAATGTGATTGGAACTCGGCCTCAGTCAGTTGCCCCCCATTGCTCTATGAAAGGTGAGTATTTTATGTTAAGCCTCGTACACACGGGACGACGATCCTATACAGCAGGTCATACTAACGACCGTTGTATGCGAAATCGATCGTTGGTATGCGCGATTAGAACAGCCGACATACGATGGTCGTACAAGGGGAAGGTATGAGCAGACTAGAAAACTTGGTCGTACCAACAAGCGGTCATAGGACCGTTGTATCGTGTGTACAGAGCAGTTGGTACAACAAGTTGTATTGTGCAAAACACGCATGCTCAGAAGTCAGGAACGGCCGGATGCTAATTACATGCACCTGAACGTTCTTTCTGCGGTCGTACGATCGTGTAGTGCAGTCAGTATGCAAGTTACATGATCCAACATACGATTTGAGATGATCGTAAGTACGATCGTCGTCCCGTGTGTACGAGGCATTGGATTTGATATTGCCACATTTTTAACTCTCTTTCCCTTTAAGGACTTTACAATGAAGAGCTACACAATGACATTGAAAGGGACGAGCCATGGAAGATTCATCCTCAGGTAGGACAGGAAGGGGGGGCCATGAATCATTTTCTTTTATCTCTCCTTTCCTATAAATGGAAATCTCCCATCTGCTGCCTCCTTTATGATCAGTGGTTGAACCCTCTTCCAGCTGTTTATGCTGCTTTTGAAGATTAGATTCAGTCCCCGTCCAATAATAATTCCATGTACAGAAAGTCAGAAGAGCCGCTGGAATGGCCACCATATTGGATGTCTTCTGTATGTCTTGCCACGTTGAAATATGGCATCATTGTCCCCGGCTCAGTATTACCTATGGGGGGGGGGGACCTTATGTGCTATTAAATGTCATATGGGGATTATTTCTCTCCTTGCTTTGCACTTCAGTCTTCACCACCTGTACACTAAATCAACTACCATTCAAATGACAAATTTCAAAAATATGGAGGGTATTGCGCTATGAATAATAAGTGTACCAGCAGCAACATATAGTGCGATAATATCACCCAATCAAATTGTAAACATAACAGTTGCGCTAAAACATTAAATAATTACAAAATTAAGTGAATAGTGATTCAACTCAAAAATCAAAGAGTGAAAATGTCCAAATAAATAAGTGAAATTGTCCAAATAAATAACCCAAAAAAGTGCTTGTGAGTAGGTGTCCAAATATTCAATGACAGGTTTGACACCAGAGCATAAATATTGGTAATCTTGTGATCCAGAAAGAGGCAGATAAAACCAGGAAAAAAAGAAGATGACAGTTCAGCATTCAGTATGATGAATGTGCAATATGATGTTCACTAATCAAGGTTCACCCGAAGTTATGTGGACCAACACCGGTGATAGATGCACCCTTAGAATCACTCAGAGGTACTCTTACCAGAAATAAGCGACCTGTTATCGCTAACAGATCAAAGGAGTTAGCAGAAATAACCCTCTGGGGGGTGTCTGTGTGGTTGTACTCCTTCCTTCCAGTAGTCCCAGCAACAAATCTGACTGCTCCTCTCCAGCCTCAACCATTAATCACATCGCTCCATAATTCAAACATCATAAAGAGAAGAAGAATCTCATAGCGTAACTCCGTCAAACAAGGGTTTATTGTAAATTTAAAAGTGGGTACTCACATGAAAACAACATAACATTCGCGTTTTAAAATTGCCGGCAGCTTGCTAAAAACAAAGCGTTCCCGTTCCTGTGTACGTGTAGGCGTGGTGACGTCAGACGTGGCTCCGCCCTACATGTTTCGTCATACGTGACGTCTTCCAGGAGCACTTTTTTGGGTTATTTATTTGGACAATTTCACTTATTTATTTGGACATTTTCACTCTTTGATTTTTGAGTTGAATCACTATTCACTTAATTTTGTAATTATTTAATGTTTTAGCGCAACTGTTATGTTTACCATTCAAATGACTCCTCACAAATAGCTTTTGCACCTCACATCAAATCCCAATGTCGATTCAGTTAATGAAATCTCGGAGATGCCGCACTTAGTTACCTAAACCCAGTGGTGGCTGGTGCTCAATATTTTGTGGGGGTGGCAAACAAACCTGTCCACTCCCCCCCCCCCCATGAGAGATGGACAGCGGTGCTTAGTAATCCCCCCCCCTGCGGGAGAGAGCGGTGATCAGTGCCCCCTACGGGAGACAGACGATCAGTGGCCTTACCTTAGGAGGCCGATGCTGCTCCTCGCTCCAGCTTGCCGAGGGAAGAGCCGGGGCCATTGCTTCTCCTTCCAACCTAACAGGAAGTGGGTCCTGAGACCCGATTGGCCGGGAGTCCTAAGACTCGCTTCCTGATGGGCCGGGAGTAGAAGCAGGAAGACAATAGCGAATATTAATTTGCTAATGTCACACAGCTGGGTGGGCTCAGGGCGCAGTGCTCTGCTCCCCAAGCCCACCCATTTTTGAAGCCAATAACGTGCTTCAAAAAAAAAAAACCCCATTGAAATCCATGCGTCCGGTGCCCTGCATGTAGATTAGGGGCCGGCGCATGGATTATACAGATAGGTATATACTGCACCATAGATAGGTGTATACAGCACCACAGAAAGGGATATACAGCATCACAGATAGGGGTATATACAGCACCACCGATAGAGACATACAGCACCACAAATAGGTATATAGAGCACCACAGATAGATATACAGCACCATAGATAGGGATATACAGCACCACAAATAGGGGTATATAGCACCATAGATAGGGGTATACAGCACCACAGATAGAGACATACAGCACCACAGATAGGTATATACAGCATCACAGATAGGGGTATACAGCACCATAGATAGGGGTATACAGCACCACAGATAGGGGTATATACAGCACCATAGATGGGGATATTCAGCACCACAGATAGGGATATACAGCACCATAGATACAGGTATACAGCACCATAGATAGGTGTATACAGCACCATAGATAGGGATATACAGCACCACAGATAGGGATATACAGCACCTTAGATAGGGGCATACATCACCACAGATAGGGATATATACAGCACCATAGATAGGGATATATACTGCACCACAGATAGTGGTATACAGCACCACTGATAGGAATATACAGCACCATAGATAGGGGTATACAGCACCATAGATAGGGGTATACAGCACCATAGATAGGGGTATATTCAGCACCTTCGATAGGGGTATACAGCACCACAGATAGGTATATACTGCAACATAGATAGGGGTATACAGCACCATAGATAGTGGTATACAGCACCATAGTTAGGGATATACTGCACCACTCATAGGGATATACAGCCAGCCCTGCCGCGGGGCTCGCCCAGGGTAGTCGGGACATCAAAGTCCCGCACTTACCCCATCTAGGAGCGGGCATCGACCGGTGTCCGGTGAGCGGGGAGCGATGAGTGATGAGCAGAGCGATGAGCAAGGAGCAGTGTCCAGTGAGCCGGGAGTGGCTTGGCTTCAGCCGTGCATCCCCCTCCTCCAATGAGAAAGGAGTCCAATAGTCTTCTCCGCCAATCAGGAAACCAGTAACATACCGGCGCTTCCTGATTGGTGGAGAGTGGTTTAGTGTTAGAAAGGCAAATCTTAATTTGCCTTTCTAAGGGCTTGTGGCGGCACACTCTGCACCACAAGCCCCATTATATTGAAGCCTATTAATGCCTACGGCTCTAATAAGATGCTTCAAAGTAACCCATTGCGGCCGGCGCCTCAAAGGGGGGTGGTCGCGGGCGGCCATGGGTAGATTGGATAGATTCATGCTATGCGTGAATCTATCTGTAGTATAGATGGTGATGGCAGGACAGATGGGGTGGCACCATGCGCCCTTAATGGATAGGCTGTCACTGCCCTGCACTCTGTTAGATACTCTTGTTTGCTGCACTCTGTTACATACTCCTGACCCTTGCAGTACGTACATTACATACTCCTGGCCCTGCACTCTGTTTGTTACATACCCTGACCCTGCACACTGTACACTACATACCTCCTGAACTCTGTTACATACTCCCGACTAATATACTCTGTATGATACACACTCCTGACCCCTGCACTCTGTTACCAGTGGTGGTCCATCCATTAGGGGCGCACGGACACCCCCCTCATCCGTACGTCAGGACCCCTAACCTACATGCAGGGCACTGGACGCATGGATTCCAGTCAGGCTTTTTTTTTTTTAAGCATGTAATTAGGGCTAGAGGCTCTAATTGGCTTCAAAAAAGGGTGGGCTTGGGGTGCAGAGCACTGAATATTCCCTATTGTCACACTGATCCTCCTCCTGGACAGAGACCCGTCACCCAATGGGCTGAAAGGACAGGCGATACTATTGGACACCGAGGAGGAGGAGGGAGGAGACGCACGGTGGAAGCCGCCATGATGCAGAGGGGGAGGAGACGCAATGGAAGCCGCTGCCCGTCGCCCATAGGAGCGATGCCTTCCCGCGACCTAGATGGGGTAAGTGCGGGGCTGGATGAGTGACCGACAGTGTGGGGGGGGGTGGGTTCTTTGCCGCACCCCCCCAAAAAAAACACCAGCCGCCACTGCCTGTTATCTACTCCTGACTGCTGCACTCTGTATGTTACACTCCTGACCCCTGCAGTCTGTGCATTACACACTCCTGACCCTTGCACTCTATTACATCTTCTTGACCCCTTCACTCTGTCACATACTCCTGACCCTTGCATTGTGACATTTGCCATTTAAATCGTGCAATTTTACTGCTACATTGTATCATTGCACTAATTAATTGGAAATGTTACAATTTTATTAAATCTGATTTTGTCACCTTCTTTCATTATTTAAAGGGATAGCACAACATTTTTATCATTTATTATCTTGTATTCAGATCATTTGAGTTTGGCTTGCCACTATTGTGATTGGATGGTGTTTGAGGGGTTTTTTTTTGCGCTTAGTGCGGAGTCTTGTACGATTTACATTTAGGTATTATCTGTCAAGCCATTGTGAAGGAGGTCAATGTATGGCCGACGTCCCTTCGCCGGAATGCTGCTTTAAGAAAACGCCAAGCCACATGAAAATTTGTAAAAGATAAAAAAGGTTAATGGGGAAATTGCACTGTTATTATAAAATATGGTTTTCCTTAAATTGCTTTCCTCCGAGGAGCGCGGCGGCTCTTCCGAGGGAATGACCTGCCAATTAGTCAGGATGTGATTAGGACTCTGCAGCTGCATTAAATATGCATTGACAGTTAATAGGTCCCTTAAATTAAATCAGAGATGAATTCACTTAGAATGGTGCGGGAATTTCATCCACAAGGGCAATGTAAAGTCAGGGCGGGAAGCGAGGATTCAGCATGCGGCGCGGCGGACGCGCTAATACAATATTTAACAATGAAGTGTTTTGACATAATTTGTATTTATACCGATTTCATGAGAAAATGCAGCACATGAGGTTTTGGGCAGATGGGGATTTCGGAGCTCGGAGTCAAGGACGTTATTTTTAATAACGGCTCATAAAAAAATGGAAATGTTTTCTGATTAATCAGGGGGCGGGACAATGAGAGTGTGAGAGCTGAACTCCATACCGCCCCATTCATCTCTGGGAGCGCTATGTACAACCAACTTCTAATTAGAGGAAATCAAAGTTTATACTAAACATCTGTAGATTTTTATTATTTGTTTATTTATTTTTTATATGTTGTGTGAATAGCAGCATGAAAACCTTACAGTGACTCATTTAAAAAAAAAAACAGACATGTTACACTTCCCTGCTCTGTGTAATGGTTTTGCACAGAGCAGCCCAGATGCTTTACCTCAACTTCTGGGGTCCCCTGTTGGTGCTCCTGGCTCCTCCTGCCTTTGAGTAACCCTGTAGCCATCAGCTTGCTAGTGGGGCACTCCTGCAGGCTCGATCCCCAGATGCACTGAGTGTATCTATTGACACACACAGTACTGCTTGGCCCCTGTTCCCTTGTCGCTGGCAGACACTGATGCAATGTCAGGCTCCTACAGAATCTCAGTAAACTGTCTGCCCATACCTCCTGTACCTCCCATACTTCCCGTATCTCCCATACCTCCCCATACCTCCCGTATCTCCCATACCTTCCGTACCACCCATACCTCCTGTATCTCCCATACCTTCCATACTACCCATACCGGCCATACCTCCTGTACCCCCCGTTCTGCTCGTACCTCTCTTACTGCCCATACCTCCCGTACCGTAACTCCTGTATCTACCGTACCTCCTGTACCTCCCATACCTCCCGTACCAGCCATACCTCCCTTTCCTCCCATACCTCCTGTACCCCCCATGCCTCCTATACCTCCAATACCACCCATACCTCCCATGCCGCCCATACCTCCCGTACCTTCCCATACCTTTCATACCACCCATATCTCCCATGCCTCCCATACCTCCAATACCGCCCGTACCTCCCATACCTCTCGTACCTCCCAAACCTCCTTTACCTCCAGTACCATGATACCTTCCATACCTCCCATAGTGCCCATACCTCCCATACCTCCAATGCCTCCCATACCTCCAATACCGCTGGTACCTCCCATACTTCTCATACCTCCCATACCTTCCGTACCTCCCAAACCTCCCGTACCTTTCCATACCTCCCATACCTTCCATAACCCCCGTATCTCCCATCCCTCCCAAGCCTCCCATACCTCCAATACCTCTCGTACCACCCATACCTCTTGTACCTCCCATACCTCTTGTACCTCCCGTACCACTGATACCTCCCGTACCTCCCATACCACCCGTACCTCCCATACCTCCTGTACCTCCCATACCTGCTGTACCTCCCATGCTGCCCATACCTCCTGTGCCTACCATAGCTCCCGTATCTTCCTATGACTTCCCTTCCATACCTCCCATAGCACCCATACCTCCTGTACCTCCCATGCTGCCCATACCTCCTTGACCTTCCCATACCTCCTGTACCTCCCATGCAGCCCATACCTCCCCCACCTCGCGTATCTTCCCATACCTCTGTACCTCCTGTACCTCCCATACCTCCCATACAGGCAGACAGTTACTGAATGGCAGAGGATCAATGCACCACAAACGCACTCACCAGCAGTGCTGGGACAAGGTCATCTAGAGCCCAGGGCAAACATGTCAAACTGCACACCCCCTCCTGGAGTTGTATATGTCAGCAAAAATCCCCCCACAAAAACACTGAGCACTAATCTGCATGCTTACCCCCTAAGCATAAATTCCCCCTCCTCCAAGTATCCAAGTACAAATCTGCCCCCCCTCCCCTGAAAGCCACCCTCCCAGTACAAGTCTTTTCCCCCAAATCCCCCCTCCCAGCAGCACTGATTCCCCCCAAATTACCCCACCTAGCACAAGTGTTCTTCCACTCTCTCCCCAAATTCCCCCTTCCAACACAAATCCCCTTCCCCATTCTCCTTGTGGTCCCCCCCCCCCCAAATTCCCCCTTCCAACACAAATCCCCTTCCCCATTCTCCTTGTGGTGCCCCCCACTTCGCATGATACCACAGTGCCAAGTGCAGCTGCCCAACTCTTGTCCCGGCCCTGCTGACCAGCTCCCTCTCAGTTTATTGAGAACTATAAGACATCAGCCGCAATGGAAGACAGTAGTTGTAGTTCATTCATTCACAGAATGAATGAATGACGTGGCCACACACGGCAGCACTCTTTTTAAAATGTGACAGTAGGTGCAGGGAGAAGATTTTGACCCACTGTTCCAGTGGGTGATCAGAGGGGTGCAGGCAGGTGCTCTTTGGTAACATGTTACATGTTCCACCCTGAATATGGCTGTAGCATGTAACATGTTACTAAAGATGAACCTATCCTGTAATCAGAGGCGTAACTAGAGCCTTCAGGGCCCCGGTGCAAGAAATGATGAAGGGCCCTTCCCTCTTCCCACTGATCCTGGGGCCCTTTACTCCCATCGCTGGTCCCTTTATTACGGTACCGCAGCGGGGCCCCATTTCTGCCATCTTCGGGCCTCCCCATGGTGGTGAAATGCCAGGGCCCAGTCACAGTTGCAACCTTTGCAATCCTGATAGTTCCCTCACTGGTGTCAGTAGTTTTTAATTTTTTTTTTTTACCATTTCATTTTATTTTGTTTACAATTTTATTTGTACAATTTTTTTTTTAGGAGCCTCGTTGGGGGGCTTTGATGAGATATCAGGGGGTCTAAACAAACCTCAGCCCTCAATCTCCATCTGTGTGGCCTCAGCTGCACAGAATGAATGGATAGGAATAGCTGTGCACTGAGCCTCCCATTCATTCAGAAATTGAAGTTTAGTAAAGCCAGTTTACTATGCTTCAGTTATGAATGAACCAATTGGAACCAATCACTGACTCCATTCAGAAAAGGAAGAAGCCGGTAAAACCGACCCGTTCCCATCTCTCCATCATCTCCATCATGACTCATCTTCTACAGCAGCTGGCAGGAGAGAGGAGGGGGAAGACAGCAGCTCTGTGGGGGGACCAGGGAAGCACACAGGGACCCTGGGAACAGCAGAAGACAAGTAAACTGGATAGGAGGGGCGGCGGGGGCAGCATATAGAGGAACCAATCTCCTCTATTAGGAGGAAAATGGAGGAGATTGGGTGCTCTAAATGCCACCCCCGCCATCCCTCCTATCCAGGTGTACAAGGAAGGCACATGGGCCCCCTGGAGCATGGGGCCTGGTTGCAATTGCAACCCCTGCAACCCCTATCGTTACGCCCCTGCCTGTAATTTCCCCCATAGCAGTGCCCAGTTCCTCATGGCCTTTTTTCTCAAAAGCTTGCAAATTGGCCTTGAAAAGTCCAGAAAAGAATGGCAAGATTTGCCTCCATAGAATTCAGCATGGTTTGGTGTTATGTTAGGCGCCGGTATGTTTATCTAGAGCAGTGATACTCAACCGGGGTGCCGCGAGGTCCTTAACCTGTAGAGATCCGCGCTATAGACGATAGACGTCTACAGCGCGGATCTGAATCTCCGGGAGGACGTCTATAGACGTCCGCCCCTTAACACGCCCCCTGCGCGCTCTCACAAGCGGCGGCGGCGCGCGCGCGCGGCCGCCGCACGCTGCGTGGGCGTGCCCGCGGGTCGGGCAGACTCGATGTCCGCTCCTGACCCGCGATCGCCTTACAGAGCTGTAGAATGGGGAACCGCCGATGTAAACACGGCGGTTCCCCGTTCTGTCAGAGGGGGACAAACAGATCTACTGATCCCTGTCACTGGGATCAGTTAGATCTGTTATGTCCCTGCCAACCCCGCCCACCCACAGTTAGAACACACCCAGGGAACATATTTAACCCCTTCACTGCCCCCTTCAGGTTAACCCCTTCACTGCCAATGACATTTATACAGTAATCAGTGGACATTTAAATCTCTGATCGCTGTATAAATGTCATTGGTCCCAAAAAAGTGTCAAAAATGTCCGACATGTCCCCCCCAATATCGCAGTCCCAATAAAAATCGCAGATCGCCGCCATTACTAGTAAAAAAAAAAAATAATAATAAAAACGCCATAAATCAATTCCCATAGTTTGTAGATGCGATAACTTTTGCGCAAACCAATCAATAAACGCCGAGTGCAATTTTTTTTACCAAAAATATGTAGAAGAATATAAGTCGGCCAAAACCGATGAATAATTGTTTTTTTTATTTTTTATTTTTGGATATTTATTAGAGCAAAAAGTAAAAAATATTGTTCTTTTTTCAAAATCGTCGCTCTTTGTTTGTTTATGGCGCAAAAAATAAAAACCGCAGAGGTGATCAAATACCACCAAAAGAAAGCTATATTTGTGGGGAAAAAAAGGACATCAATTTTATTTGGGTACAACGTCACACGACCGCGCAATTGTCATTCAAAATGCAACAGCGCTGAAACCTGAAAATTGGTCTGGGCAGGAGGGGGGTTTAAGTGCCCAGTAAGGAAGTAGTTAAGGGTTCTGAGGCAACAGCCCGATCTGAGTGTTCCTCTGGTAGCTGGGGCGTGCACTCAGATGCACCTCCTGGTGAACGAGCCCTCACACTGGTGTGCCCGGGATTGTTTGCGATTCTAAAGGGTGCCTTGGTTGAAATAAGGTTGAAAAACACTGATTTAAAGAAGTGAAATTTGCTTGGTTGATTGCACTTCTGTAATTTACACTCACTAAGAATAATTTATACAACAGATGCAGACAATTGGCCAGAGCCAGGAACTTTGATCTAAAGAGCAGCAGGCACCAAAACCCTGAAACATACAACCTTGTATCCTTTGCTTTTTTGCATTGGCTATTTGGCTTCTGGAAGTGATACTGGAGATGAGCACCGATCAGCTATAACATTCTGACCTCTGGCAGGTAAAGTGAACATTGATTATCACATTACAATGGCATCTGAAAGTGGGTGGGATATATTAGGCAGCTAGAGAACATGTTGTCCCTGAAGTTGATATGTTGAAAGCAGAAAAAATGGACACATGTAAGGATTTGGGGGACATTAACAAGGGCCAAATTTGTCTAGACTACATGGGGCAGGGAAGGCTCTTTGATGGGGGGGGGGGGGGGG
>BLSH010256752.1:254924-266736 GCA_018402905.1 Glandirana rugosa
ATAACCTCCGTCTCGGACAGATACCGACACCAAAAGTAGTAAATGTAATATAAAACGAAAATGTACCTTATTTTAAATACCTTTTTTTTATAAAAACGACACGACAATTAAGATATTTCTTAGAGGACGTTTCCGTGACTAGTCGGTATTGAGGTGCTGGTGGGTAGGCTATAACTCGTCCAGGGCATCTCCACGGTGGAGTAGGGAAATTTGGTTTGTGTATACTTAATGTGTCCAACAAGACTCCGATTAAATTACGTCTACTCCGTGTTTTTTGCAAAATTGTCGCTCTTCTTTTGTTTATAGCGGCGATCAGAAATGACGCAGCGGTGATCAAATACCACCAAAAGAAAGCTCTATTTGTGGGGAAAAAAAAGGACGCAAATTTCGTTTGGGTACAACGTCGCACGACCGCGCAATTGTCAGTTAAAGCGACGCAGCGTCGAATCGCAAAAAGGGCTCTGGTCCTAAAGTGTAAAATCCTTCCGGGGCTGAAGTGGTTAAACTCACTTGGTGCCTCATCTGCATTAAATTAGCCTCAGAACAACCTGTGTAATTCATATGTGTTTGGTTTAAAGGGATGAGGTGGCACCTCTACGGGACCTGCTCAATATCGGATGGGTGGTCGTGGAGTTATGGCTGATCAGTGCCTTTGCAGGAGATTCTTTATAGAATTAACAGCACAGCAAAAATATTTTTTTTCCATAAATTTTATTCCATGTAAAAGCAAAATATAATGTAAATGATGAAAACCACAGCCATAGACAGGCTCTGCCTCCAATACTTTTGACCTTTGAGAAATGACTTCCTCCTGGTGGGGTTGTGGGCTCCTCTTCTATCTCATAACCTCATCACCTGGGTCATTGACATGCTTCTCCTCCATGGAACAGGCTCTCCTTTATGCCGCATCTGATAAACCTCAAAGAGCGCCGTCGATTTATTAAATGCCGGAGAAGTAGCGCAGTTAAAGGTTACTGTTGGGAAAGGTAACGTCTCCTGACAGATTCTCGGGAACACCTGACGGAACAGCTGCAGAGCCGCCTAATGTGCCTAGGTGCTGAGCCGCCATCTCTGGGCTAAGGTGATCCCGGCACAATAAACACATTCTCCTCCAAGTCTTTGTGATTTTTATCTGGAGCCCATAATGAAACCACCGAGAAAAACAACATTTCATCCCTGTCAGGGCGCCGCCGGACCAAGCGGGCATTTGATGTGCCGACCCACAAGCCGCTATTATGAGGAGCCAAAGTGTAACTTTAATTCTGACTCTTTCATTGCCAATAAGCGGGTTGGCCTGGGGGTACAATAGGGTTGCCACCTCATCCCTTTAAACCCGAACACGTATTAATTAGACAGGTTCTGTGGCTGATTAAGGTGGTAATTAAACTTATTTGGTGCCTCATCTGCATTAAATTGGCCTCAGGACCCGTGTAATTCATAGGTGTTCGGGTTTAAAGGGATAAGGTGGCAGCCCTAGGGTACAATCAGGAGCAGCAAAGACAACATTGACCGATATGGTAAAGATGGACCTTCAAGGTACCCATAGGATCACACACACCGATAATTACAATGTAATTAAATAACATTATTAAAAAGTAAGAAAAATATACACTCACCGGCCACTTTATTAGGTACACCCGTTCAATTACTTGGTAACACAAATTGCTAATCAGCCAATAACGTGGCAGCAACTCAATGCATTTAGGCATCTAGACGTGGTGAAGGCCAATTGCTGTAGTTCAAACCGAGCATCAGAATGGGGAAGAAAGGGGATTTAAAGCAGAGTTCCACCCAAAAGTGGGACTTCCGCTGGTTGGATTCACCCCCCCCCCCCTTAGGTGTCACATTTGGGAGCAGACGTCAGCAACCCGGCTCCCTCCTCGCTCTGCTACAGGCCGCCTGGCCAATAACAGAGCGCAGCGGAGCCTCGCGCATGGGCATTAAGGTGCCCGGCGTGAAGCTGTAATGCTACACGTCCGGGTTCCCTTACCCGCAATGGACGCCGCTGCACCCGACCCTCGATCCGAAGATCGGCGACGGGTGCCGACATCGCTGGACTCCAGGACAGGTAAGAGTCCTATTATTAAAAGTCAGCAGCTATGGTATGTGTAGCTTGTGATAAGAAAAAGCTCCGGACGGCCGCACTCCATTGAATCCTTTATTGAATCAAACCCATATGGTACAGAAAGGGATAAAAAGCTGACGCGTTTCACGCCCTCCTAAAGGCGCTTAGTCATAAAGTCATGGTATGTGTAGCTGCTGACTTTTAATTTTTTTTTTTCCAGACGGACCTCCTCTTTAAGTGACTTTGAACGTGGCATGGTTGTTAGTGCCAGACGGGCCGGTCCGAATATTTATGGGATTTTTACGCTCAACCATCTCTCGGGTTTACAGAGAATGGTGGAGAAAAGAGAAAATATCCAGTGAGCGGCCGTTGTGTGGAGGAAAATGCCTTGTTGGTGTCAGAGGTCAGAGGAGAATGGACAGACTGGTTCCAGATGATAGAAAGGCAACAGTAACTCAAATATCCACTCGTTACACCCAAGGTATACAGAATACCATCTCTGAATGCACAACACATTCAACCTTGATGCAGATGGGCTACAGCGGCAGAAGACCACACATGGTGCCACTCTTGTCAGATAAGAACAGGAAACGGAGGCTACAATTGGCACAGGATCACCAAAATTGGACAATAGAAGATTGGAAAAACATTGGCTGGCAGTGGTGGGCGATCCATAAGGGATGCTTAGGCGCCGCCTCCCCGCTGCTGACAGGAAAAAAAAAAAATCAACCCAACCCCCTACAGGAGGCGCCGGTATATTGACTTTTCTTTTTCTCGGTTCCTTGCTGTCAGCTGACAGCAAGTAGTGAGCCAATTGGTCAGTCATTAAAGACTATGTGTGTGCGCTGAACAGGCGCACACACACAGTCTGATTGGCTGCCTGAGCCAGTGACTGACTGGCATTGGATGCTGTAGGCGGGGGTGGGACTGTGGTGGACATGCAACACTCTGTCGGGTTTCAGTCCCGCCAACTCCCACGCCGCAGACCATCCATACTCCAGGCTCCAGCCTGCTCACTGCAAGCGCAGCTCTGCACACTGACAGCCCGCTGTCCGCAAGCCGATCTCTGCACACTCCTGCCTGCCTATTAGATGGGGTAAGTGTAGGACTTGTCCCCATTTCGGGCCCGGGGGGATGTGTCTCTGCAAAGCACCCCACCTGCGATATTGGCTGCAAAGTGCCCCACCTGCGATATTGGCTGCAAAGTACCCCACCTGCAATATTGGCTGCAAAGTACCCCACCTGCAATATTGGCTGCAAAGTACCCCACCTGCAATATTGGCTGCAAAGTACCCCACCTGTGATATTGGCTGCAAAGTGCCCCACCTGCGATATTGGCTGCAAAGTACCCCACCTGTGATATTGGCTGCAATTTACCCCCACCTGTGTTGTTGGCTGCAATTTACTCCCACCTGTGTTGTTGGCTGCAATTTATCCCACCTGTGATACTGGCTGAAATTTGCCCCATCTGTGTTATTGGCTGCAACGTACCCCCACCTGTGTTATTGGCTGCAATTTACCCCACCTGTGATACTGGCTGCAATTTACCCCCCCTGTGTTATTGGCTGCAAGTTACCCCACCTGTAATATTGGCTGCTATATCCCTATCTGTGATGCTGGGGCTCTATACTGTATCCTGTGATACTGGCTGCTATACACCCCACCTGTGATGCTGGGGCTGTATACTGTGTGCTGTGATACTGAGCTGTATACTGTGCCCTGAGATGCTGGGGCTGTATACTGAGCTGTATACTGTGTCCTGTGATGCTAAGCTGTATACAGTGTCCTGTAATGCCGAGCTGTATACTGTGTCCTGTGATGATGATCTGTGCACTGTGTCCTGTGATACTGAGCTGTATACTGTGTCCTGTGATGCTGAGCTGTATACTGTGTCCTGTGATGATGAGCTGTATACTGTGTCCTGTGATGATGATCTGTGCACTGTGTCCTGTGATACTGAGCTGTATACTGTGTCCTGTGATGCTGAGCTGTATACTGTGTCCTGTGATGCTGAGCTGTATACTGTGTCCTGTGATGCTGAGCTGTATACTGTGTCCTGTGATGCTGAGCTGTATACTGGTCTGATGAGTTTGGATTTCAGCTGCGACATTCAGATGGTGGGGTCAGAAGTTGGCGCATGGATCCATCCTGCCTTGTATCACCGGTTCAGGCTGGTGGTAGTGGTGTAATGGTGGGGGGGGGGGATACTTTCTTGGCACACTTTGGGCCCCTTAGTACCAATTGAGCATGGTTTAAATGCCACGGCCTACTTGAGTATTGTTGCTGACCATGTCCATCCTTTTATGACTACAGTGTCCCCATCTTCTGATGGCTCCTTCCAGCAGGATAATGCACCATGACACAAAGCTCCAATCATCTCACCACTGGACAATGAGGTCACTGCACTCCAATGGCCTCCAAACTCATCACATCTCATCCAATAGAGACCCTTTGGGATGTGGTGGAACGGGAGATTGGCATCATGGAAGGGCAGCCAACAAAACTGTAGCAACTGTGTGATGCCATCATTGTCACTATGGAGCAAAATCTCTGAGGAACGTTTCCAACACCTTGTTGTATCCATGCCACCAAGAATGAAGGCAGTTCTGAAGGAGTACCTAATAAAGTGGCTAGCGAGTATATATTTACATTGGCACATCTCCTATCAAATATTGTCAACTAGTTATGGGTGTCACCACCCCTGCAAACAATACAAATTCTGTAAAAAGGGCTCATTTACATTTGCTTCAACTGTAACACACATTAAAGCGTCTACCGCTTCAGCTTTTTTTCTATGTGTGTTTGATGCTTCAGTGATGCCCTGTGTGTGTTGATTTTCTGTTGGTTTTAAATGGGCCCAGTAGAGCGCCAGCTCATTAGTACCCCCACTCAGCAGATCCCAAGCTCATTGGTACCCCTGTTCAGCAGATGCCCTGTTCAGCCATACCCCCAGCTTTGCTGATCCCCGCTCAGTAGTAACCCCAGATCTGCTGATCCCCCACTCATTTATAACCTCCAGCTCCGCTGATCCCCAACTCAGTAGTAACCCCCAACTCTGCTGATCCCCCTCTCAGTAGTAAACCCCAGCTCTGATAATCCACCACTGAGTAGTAACCCCAAGCTCTGCTGATCCCCTGCTCAGTCGTAACCCCCAGCTCTGCTGATCCTCTGGTTTGCCGATCCATTTCTCTCTCTGATTTCCGCTCACCTCCTGCTATATTGCTTCCATGCTGCACACCAAGTGTGACATATGCTAGTTTCTCCTGCTCCGATCCCTCAGCTCTGCTGATCCTTTGCCGCTCAGTCTTCTCTCTTTGGTCACCTCCCACTATATTGCTCTAATGCTGCCCACCACGTGCGACCTCTGTTAGCTTCTCCTGCTTCGCCCCCCCCCCCCCCAGCTCTGCTGATCCTCAGCCCTCTCTCTCTCTGGTCCCCGCTCACCTTCCGCTATAGCTTTCCCATGCTGCACACCATGTGTGCTGTCTGCTAGTTACTCTGTTCCGGTCTGGACCCTGTTCACCTTCCTGCTGCTCCACGCTGCACACCAGATGTGGTATCTGCACCAGATACTCCCGGAATAAATACAAATCAACCGGAAGTGACTGCTGATGAAGTTTGCATGCGGGTTTCTTAGTGCATCCTGGGATATCTCATACCAGCAATACCTCTAAAACAAAGCATAGTTAATGCTGAATAAAAACCTCTCTATAGCTGCAGGTGCTGATAGCGAGCGTTGCCATAGACTTCTATGGAGGCTTTGGAGGCACTTTGAAGCACCAAGAAAGCAACATGGGGGATCATTTCTGATGCAAAGCAAACACAACGTGTGACCAGGACTGTAAGGTAACCATTTTATTTAGTGACAGGAGCTTTGATTGGCATTCAGGTAAAAGCGTATGCAATGCCACGTATTGAAGCAAGTGTAGAGCAACCAAAATTAGGTATACAAATTACTATATTACATAATCATATGCAAAGTACAAAAGTTAACCACTTCCCGACCGCGTGCCGCCTTTTTATGGCGACAGTATGGCTCTATTCCGCGAATCGCCAAAAATAAATGGCGATTTGGGGACGCGCAGCTAGGGGGCGAGAGCCTGCTGGTGGCAGCACGCTCTCGTGCCCGCCGCACCCTGGAGGAGTGTGCCCGCGTCTTCGGCGGACCCGATGTCTGCCGGCGAGCCGCGATGACCTGCCAGAGTGAAAGAACGGGGAACCGCCGATGTAAACACGACGTCAGTGGGCATCTACTGATTCCTGTCACTGGGATCAGTTAGATCTCTGGTGCCCCTGGCAGCCCAGGCCTCTCACAGTTAGAACACACCTAGGGAACACAGTTAACCCCTTGCCTGCCCCCTGCAGGTTAACCCCTTTACTGCCATCGACATTTATACAGTAATCAGTGGATATTTAAATTTCTGATCGCTGTATAACTGTCAATGGTCCCAAAAAAGTGTCAAAAATGTCCGACATGCCCGCTGCAATGTCGCAGTCCCGATAAAAATCGCAGATCGCCGCCATTACTAGTAAAAAAAAAAAATTGTAAAAACGTCAGAAATTAATTCTCATGGTTTGTAAACGCGGCAACTTTTGCGCAAACCAATCAATAAACACAGATTGCGATTTTTTTTACCAAAAATATGAGGAAGAAAATAAATCGGCCAAAACTGATGATTGAATTTGTTTTTTTATATTTTTTTTGGATTTGTATTTTAGCAAAGTAAGCAAGTAAGAAATATTGTTTTTTTTTTTGCAAAATTGTCGCTCTTTTTTTGTTTATAGCGGTGATCAGAAATGACGCAGAGGGGATCAAATACCACCAAAAGAAAGCTCTATTTGTGGGGAAAAAAGGACGCAAATTTGGTTTGGGTACAACGTCGCACGACCGCGCAATTGTCAGTTAAAGCAACGCAGTGCCGAATCGCAAAAAGTGCTCTGGTCCTACAGTGGGAAATCCTTCCGGGGCTGAAGTGGTTAAAGTCAATGTATAGAACATCAAAAAAGCCTCCACAGCCTTTCTCTAATGTGCATATGAAATGCATGGAACTCCCAGATCTGATTTTTGGATCTTTATATTTCACTTTTCTTCTTCAGGGATAAATGTACCATTTCAACAGATGTTTGTAATACAATTTAAATACCAAGTGTCCTTTCCTGGCACAACACAGAAGTAGGCTTTTCCAGAGGGGCACAGTAGAGGCACATAAGGACTGCCCAGGCCAAAAGGGCTGCCAAGGTCTATCATGCAATGGCCCTCAAATTTGCCGAAAACACTTTGAGGAGGAGGCATTTAGCCGCTGTGAATCTCAGGGTGGCTATTTCAGCAAAATTAAGGACCATTGTGTGATAGACCTTGGCAGCCCTATTCGCCCGTGCGGTCCTTGTGTGCCTCTACTGTGCCCCTCTGGAAAAGCCTACTTCTGTGTAGTGCCAGGAAAGGACATTTGGTATTTAAATTGTATTACAAACATCTGATGAAATGGTACATTTACCCCTTATGACAGGCCAAGTCCCTGCCACTGTGAAAATTGAGAAGAAATTGACACAGGATTTGCACTAAGGGTTAATGAGAAGTTTCAGACAATCATTTCTGAGCATAGAAAGCTAGCTGTGGTTTTTGGTTTTCTCCAGATTCTGCAGCCCCGGAACGGGGGCTGGAGCTTGAATGTTCCAAAGTGTTTTGGGTGGGATGGAACCTTCAATCCTGTGTCTGGGTTTTCCAGGTGACTGCAGCCTGTGTAAGTACAAGGTGTGTAGGGTCGTTATATACTCAAGCCCGAGGATGGCTCAGAGCTCCCAGTTTGGAGACAGCTCCCATGTTGGAGACAGGAGGTTTCACCAAGGGGTCAGAGAAGCCCCAGCCAGGAGTCAAGGGACAGAAGGTCTCACCCAGGGGTCAGAGAAGCCCCAGCCAAGAATCCAAAGATGGAGGGTCTCATTGAGGGGTCAAAGGAGACACATCCAGGAGTCAAGAGACAGTAGGTCTCACCCAGGGATCAGAGGAGCCCCAGCCAGGGGTCAAGAGACAGGAGGTCTCACTGAGGATTGGGGTCTGGAGCTTGAATGTTCCAAAGTGTATTGGGTGGGATGGAATGTTTAATTCTGTGTCTGGGTTTTCCAGGTGCCTGCAGCCTGTGTAAGTACACAAGTGTGCAGGGTTGTTGCATACTCAAGCCCAAGGATGGCTCAGAGTTTAGAGACAGCTCCCATGTTGGAGACAGGAGGTTTCACCAAGGGGTCAGATGAGCACCAGCCAGGAATCAAGAGACAAGAGGTCTCACCAAGGGGCCAGAGGAGCCCAAGACAGGAGTCAAGAGACAGGAGGTCTCACCAAGGGGTCAGAGGAGCCCCAGCCAGGAGTCAAGAGACAGGAGCTCTCACCAAGGAGTCAGAGGAGCCCCATCCAGGAGTCAAGAGACAGGAGGTCTCACCAAGGGGTCAGAGGAGCCCCAGCCAGGAGTCAAGAGACAGGAGGTTCCACTCAGGGGTTAGAGGAGCCCCAGTCAGGAATCAAGAGACAGGAGGTCTCACCAAGGAGTCAGAGGAGCCCCATCCAGGAGTCAAGAGATAGGAGGCCTCACCAAGGGGTTAGAGGAGCCCCAGCCAGGAGTCAAGAGACAGGAGGTGTCACCCAAGGGTCAGGGGAGCCGCAGCCAGGAGACAAGAGGTTTCGTTCCAGGAGTCAGGACATCTATCGAGGTGTCAGGAGAACCACTATCCAAAGGCTAGGATTGGGCCATGCAACAGGGTGCTGCGACTAAAGGCTAAGAGAGCCAAGTGAACCAGTAGAGCTGGACAACCCAGTCAGAGAGACAAGTAAGAAGAGCAGCGGTGCTGCCAACAAGGGAGCCAGGTGGCCGAATATTTTCGTTTGACGATCTAAAATGCATTGGATTTCCCAGCTTTCAGACTAGTTATCAATCAGAATTAATGTGATTGTACAATATGGCTCAGATCTGGGAGTAGCATGTCCTTAATATGCAAATTAGGGAAAGGCTGTGGATGTTTTTTTGATGTATACATTGGCTTCTAACTTGCATTTTACATATGATTATGTAATAAAGATATTTTTATACTTAGTTTTGGTTGCCCAGTTAGAGAATTAGTTAAGTGAAGTCCCATTAGAGAAATTTTTACAGTAAAGTAAAGAAGCCTGTATATGAATCAGAGAGATTTTCTAGTGTGGTGGTACCCCCATAGGGGCTGCTGAAAGTTGTGGTCCACCTGTCACCCTGCCCAGCCCGGCATTCCCTTCCCAATCACTTTGGAGACAATGAACAGTTCATGTGCTTGTTTTTGTTAGTTTTATGGAGGGATTTGAACTTGCATGGGGTTAGGAATATATGGGATGCCCAGAAGAACAAGCAACTGGTTGACTGTATATCAATCAGTTGGGACAACTACGTACACTTGGTTACTCCAGTCCCATCCAGCACATCTCTTGCTTGCATACTGTTACCCTCTCTCTCTCTCTTTCCTGCACAACACTTTATTCCAGGCACAGCTAGCACATGTTTAGGCCCAACACTGACTCAGTCAGGCCTCAACAGCCACCTTTTGCAGGCAGGGACCGCGGGCCCCTCTACTGTAGGAAAAATAGTAGTAAGTCTATAGTGCTAGCTGTCCTATGGTGAACTACTGCTCCCAGTCATTCCTCTTCAGGCCCTGCAAGCCCACCTGGTCACAGCTGCCCAGCTGCACTGCCTGTGACATGGGAGTCCTTACTGCTGGCTCTGCACCCATCCCAGACCACTCACTCCCAGTCCTCCTTGGTGTGAATCCCCGGTCCTCCCGACTGTGCCTGTCACTCACCAGCCCTCCTGGCTGCAAATGGTGGTTGGTTCCCTCCTGGAGACTTGTCCGGCAACACTAGCTCCTGTTGTCCTCTTTGGTTCCTTTCTGTGCCTCCTGACCAGATCCTCTTTGCTTTCCAGAAGGGCTCTGTCCTGCACCCAAACCCCAAGCCCAAGGTCACCCCCCCCCCCTAGACTGGGGAGCTCCCTCAAAGGCCCCAACAACCTAGTGCTCCATCTCCAGTTCTTCCACCCGAACTCTCCTCCTTAGCTGGGCTGACCCCAGGTATTTACGGATGGCTGCCCCCTGCCAATCCAAGTTGGGGATTAGTCAGGCTCCTCAGAATACCCCAGGCAGCCCCACTTCTCTTCCCTTCCTCTGCTTCTAGTACCTTCTAGAAGCCAGAGGGAGGTAACCGAGAAGTGACACCACCTGTGAGTCACCAGCTGCTACCCTGAGCCACTCCCAGCCCATAATTAAAACAAACAGGCCTGACTACCAGCCAGACCTGCCTAAATTTACCTATCCTGCAACAAAAACCTCAATCTAGCACTATAGTCTATTAGGGGTGCTGCCCATATATTGATCGTCATCTATTAACTTATCACAGGGTTGATAGATAAAGATTGATATTTTATGAGCCTGTGGAGTCCCATGGAGGGCTGTCTGCCCAACATTGCATAGAATACTTTGTAATTGGAGGAGGACTGGATATGACCCTGCTATGTGATATTGATGGGACTTCACTTGCTTTGTATTCCCCACCAGAAGAGGGTAGGTGTCTTCTGGAAGCAGCCAGATGCAGCCTAGTATTGTTCTGGTAAAGCTCTATTTGTGTAATGAAAAGAATTGTAATAAGACTTCAGGAAACAGATTTAATGTAGAATTCCAGGATATAATAACTAATCTTAAAACTACTTCCTCCCCCAATCTAACACCTATACTAAGTACCCTGCAGAAGAAAGATGTACAGTATATACTTACTTATTTTCAGCTCCAGTCCAGCCATGTGATTGTCTCCCCTGTGTCAGCTAGTAGCAGCTTCAGGGGAGAGGCGGGACCACTGACAACGGATAGACCATAGGGGCCTATAAGTGATCTCACTGGTCTGGTATTCCAGTCATTGTTGAGCGTGTAGGCAGGTGCAGTCTCTCCACTGCAGGTGGTGCTGTTCCACAGTGGCACCGAAGTTGGAGAGGAAGTCAAGAGGAACACAGTTGGTTTCCTGGGTCACGGAGGGAGCACCCAATTGGATGCTGCCGCCCCATGTGACTCTAGCAGCCATCTTGGGTTAGGCAGAGCCTTCTGAAGGCCCTGGCTTCCAGGGCTTTATGCAAGTCAGTAGTATAGGGAAAGGAACCCTGTCTGTTAGCGGCAGTGCTAGCAATAGGAAAGGGTTCTTGAGGAGGGAAAGAGTAGGGTCGCAACTACTTTGGACTTCATCCCGCTTGGGCATGAGACGGCCAGACTGTATTCCGCTCTCTCTTAACAGACTCTGTCTGCCGGATGACTCCTTTTCTCTACACGTTATTGGAAACCGTGAGTGTACCTGGTTGGGCAGGTGTCTCTCTGGGTCATTATGAACTGTTGCTGCATTACTTCAATGCAAGTTTTCTATTGCACCTGGGAATTATTGCTGCTGCACTACGCTGTACCCCACCTACAAGCGCTCTCTCCTCTCGCCTGTAGCTGGCACTGGCTGATACATGGACAAGGCTGCTGATAAGGGGATATCACTGGGGCTTCGTACGGGGCCCAGGCCCTATAAGCTCTGCAGGGAAATTTGGATAGTGGACAGGAAGGAGTGATCAGCGCCACAATTTTAGGAACCGATCCCCTATATGGCTTTCCCTGCTGCAGCTGAAAGCCGGCGTCTCCTACTCGCCCTCCCGCCAGCTTTCAGCTGCTGCAGGGAAAGCCATATAGGGGATTAGTGCCTTCAACCCCCCC
>BLSH010256752.1:271477-282303 GCA_018402905.1 Glandirana rugosa
AGCCCCTGCAGCTCTGCCCCCCCCCGCCTAATTCACATTACAGCCCCTGCAGCTCTGCCCCCCCCTTTATTCACATTACAGCCCGTGCAGATCTGCCCCCCCATTCACATTACAGCGCCCCATAGCTCTGTCCCCCCCAATTACCATTACAGCCCCTGCAGCTCTGCCCCTTCATTCTCCTACTATACTTATTCAGGCACGGAGCAGAGAGTGAGAGTAAAGACAGCTCTGGGTGGAGCGCGGGAACTGCTGGAGTTAACTTTTCAAGTTAACCACCAGGTGATTGGCTGCATCCAAAGCTGCTGTGCCTACTGTTCTCTATCTAGAATTTTACTGCCCGCCTCTCCATCAGTGGCATATGGGGAGGAGTGGCGCAGCCCCCCTAATCCATGTGCCTGGCCTCTAATCTACATGCAGGGTGCTGGACACATGGATTTCAACTGGATTTTTTCTTTTTTGAAGCACGTGATTAGAGCCAAAGGCTCTAACTGGCTTCAAAAAGGGGGGGGGGGGGGTCAGGGTGCAGACCACTGCACCCAAATCCACCCTCTTGTGTGACAATAGCAAATTAATATTCACTATTGCCTTCCTGCTTCTCCCCCCGGTCAATCAGGAAGCGGGTCCTGAGACCAGATTGGCCAAGGAGTCTCAGGACCCACTTCCTGTTTAGCCGAGAGGAGAAGCAATGGCCTCGGAGCGAGATCCCTGTCATCTGCCTTGTAAGGTAAGGAGGCCTCTGTCCGTCCGTCTCCCGCGGGGGGGTTGATCGCCGCCTTCACGTCCGTCTTCCCCGCAGGGGGGATCGCTGCCTTCCTGTCCATCTCCTGTGGGGGGTGCGGGGATCACCGCCTTGCCTTCCCGTCTGTCTCCCTTGGGGCGGGGGTTGGTTGGCGTTGGTTCTGCTCTCTGCTCTGATGTGATACTGACAGCAGTGGTGTTGGCCAAGGTGAAACACCTGCTCCTAAATGGCGGAACTGTGGCGGTCCAGGTGGGACAGTGATTCAGTTCAGATCCAGACCGCAGTCCACCATTTAGTGATACCTGGTATACAGTATATGGGCAATGTAATCTATTGGCAGAGTAAGTACAGAAGAGCTCTTGTCAAACACTGAACCCAAACTTAATTGTAGTTCTGTCAATAAGAATCAACAATAGCCTGATCATCCAATGTATTTGGCCTATGGCTTTTAGGGTACAACCTTGCCATCTAGAGTTTATTGACAAAAGGGCATTCCTCTAAAAAATGGATGTAGGAGCCTAATTGGAAAGGGCTATGTCCATATGAGAATGGCTACCAAACTTTCCAAGATAAAAGGCCAGCGGCAGAAGCTGAGAGGAGGACTTTGGCAAGGGACAGCACTAGTGTCAGGGAAGGATTCAGGGAAGACCTGGCAAATATGCAAATGCCCTAATTTGCGCATGTGCATTTGACCCTGGCTTGATCCTGACCATGTTCTGCCTCTGCTCTTGATTGACTCCCTGTATTTGACCCCCGGCCCTGGCTTCTGGCTTTGCTTCCTGCTCTACCCATTTGTCAAGATCCACCAGTTCTTCCAAAGAATCATCTGCTGTGCAAACTTCTCTGCTCTTGGTTGTCCTTTAATCAGGAAGGCAGTTTCATCATCGGCATCCTGTGCTTCTTTGGGCATAGCACTCTCTGTCACCACCTTCAGGGGTACTTTGAACTAAGCAGCAAGGGGAGCCCTCTCGTCACCTCAGCCTCCAGTCAGGTACGTGGCAACTAGAAGCCATAGTACAAGAGAGAGGAAGACTGCCAAGACCAAGAACCTGTATTCCTGCAATCACTTGCAGGATGTCTGGAGTCCTGTTTGCTAAGGAAACCGCAGACCATCTGAGGTACGGGGGTCTAAGCACTAACCAGTATTCACCAGAACTCCTGACGGTGAAGATAAATTTTGCTGCATGTTAGTACCAGGTTGCGGTCCTCAGGATTGCCAGAGCAGGAGGTGAGCAAGCTGGGGTGCAGTAGTAGAAATAGAAGGTAGGGATCAAGAAGCGTAGTCAGTAAACAATTCAAGGGTTGGTAACAAGTGGTTGTAGGTTGGGATCAAGCAGAAGCGTAGTCAGTAAACAAGCCAAGGGTTGGAAACAAGTGGTTGTAGGTTGGGATCAAGCAGAAGTGTAGTCAAGGAACAAGTCAAGGTCAGTAACGAGTAGTAGTGGAGATAAGGACAGCTGCAGGTACACAAAGAAACAAGATATTGGCTGGAGAGAGCACAATAATCTGGCAAACAGAAGTACAGAGACATGGCTTAAATATGAAGTTCGTGGGAGGAGCAGAGAGTTCAAGGTTCACCAGAAATAAAGTACAAGGCAAGACTGTTCTAAGAGATCAGACAGGGAACAGTCCAGAGTCTCAGCAAGAAGAGCTAATGCCAGATGCAGCAGAGGTCATGGGTTCAGATCCTGGTCCTGACATGCCAGGTACTTATAACACCAGCTTATTACGATGATTGATTGATTGATTTAAATATTTAGTGCAACTATTCAGGCACTCCTAGCAAGCTGGTTGCTAAAATAATCAAAAGGAACAGAGAAAGAATTAGGAGGACATGCCACCGCCATGTTCTCAGATCTATATTGATACATACCATACATCATGATACTCACCAATGCATTGACTTTCTGAGCCCATTTCTAAGCGGAATCCTGGAAGACAGCGGCAGGTGTAGGACCCCTCTGAGTTCACACAAAGTTGGGTGCATTCATGGGCACCAAGAGCACATTCATCGATATCTGAGCGTCACAAAGAGACTTGATTAGTGCCAAAGCTTTTAAAAGAAAATGTACAAAATGTTTACCATGTAGGAGGCAGATGAATAACAGATACAGCCCTAGTTTCCAAAAACTGGTTTAAAGTCTATCTAAAGTCAATAGGGAAGGGCTTGAACCCTTGTTGGCTTATTTTTAAAAACGTTTAATTCTTTTATTTGCTGTTTGTGGAGATCCTACCTTTTGTCATGTGACCATTGTCAAGTGATAAAAAGATCCAAAAACGTTTAGTTGTCACTGAACAAGAAAAGTGGAATGATCTACCAATGGGGACACCTGTTTCGGTGACAATTTTCAAGAAAGAGATTTCCCTTATTTTGCTATTAGACTCTTAATGTTGTGCTGTTGGACAGGAAGTGAAGCAAATTCTCCACAATGGGACACAATTGGCCAAAAAAACTCTGACGGGTTTCCTGTTCAATAGTTTTTATTAGAATGTTGACAAATTTACAAGTATATAAACAGTACAAAACCGTCTAGATGACGGGGTCAAAGCAACTCCAAAACTGCAGCTCTTGTGGAATGTTCGTGGTCTGCAGTAATCATGGCTCACAAAAAGTGGTCCAAGGAAGAAGAACTGACCAACTGGTGAGAGGGTCATGTGCGGCCAAGGCTCATTCATGGAGGCAGGGAGGCTCATTGATGGAGGTGGGGAGGGAAGGCTCATTGATGGAGGAGGGGAGGGAAGGCTCATTTAAGAAGAGGGGGCTTATTGATGGAGGTGGGGAGGGGAGGCAAATTGACGGAGGTAGGGAGGGGAAGAGAAGGCTCATTGATGGAGGTGGGGGGCTCATTGATGAAGGTAGGGAGGGAAGGCTTATTGATGGAGGTGGGGAGGGAAGGCTCATGGATAGAGGAGGGGAGGGAAGGCTCATTGATGGAGGTGGGGGAGGGTGGGAAGCTCATTAATGGAGGTGGGTAGGGAAGGCTCATTGATTGAGGTAAGGGGGAAGGGAAGGTTCATTGATGGAGGTGGGGGGGGGGGGCACATTGATAGAGGTGGGGAGGCTCATTGATGAAGGTGGGGAGGGAAGGCTCGTTGATGGAGATGGGAAGAGAAGGCGCATTGATGGAGGTGGGCAGCCAAGGCACATTGATGGAGGTGGGGAGGGAAAGTTCATTGATGGAGATAGGGAAGGAAAGCTCAATGATGGAGGTGGGAAGCCAAGGCTCATTTATGGAGGTGGGGGGAAGGTTCATTGATGGAGGTGGGCAGCCAAGGCTCATTGATGGAGGTGGGGAGGAAAGGCTCATTGATGGAGGTGGGCAGCCAAGGCTCATTGATGTAGGTGGGAAGCCAAGGCTCATTTATGGAGGTGGGGGGAAGGCTCATTGATCAAGGAGGGCAGCCAAGACTCATTGATGGAGGCAGGGAGGGAAGGTTCATTGATAGAGATAGGGAAGGAAAGCTCATTGATGGAGGTGGGAAGCCAAGGCTCATTTATGGAGGTGGGGAGGAAAGGCTCATTGATGGAGGTGGGGAGGAAAGGCTCATTGATGGAGGTGAGGAGGGAAGGCTCATTGATGAAGGTGGGAAGGGAAAGCTCATTGATGTAGGTGGGGGAGGAGGGCTGGCCCCTGTTGTCCAATCCAACAGACGAGCTACTGGAGCTCAAATTGGTGAAAAAGTGAAAGCTGGTTCTGATCAGGAGGTGTCAGAACACAGAGATCATCACAGTTTGATGTTCATGGGGCTGTGTAGTTGCAGACCAGTCAGGGTACCCATGCTGACCCGTGTCCACAGTCAAAAATGCTTACAATGGGCACATGAGCATCAGAACTGGAGCACGGAGCAATGGAATACGGTGCCTTTAAGGTGTTAACTTGGCCTCCAAATACTCCAGATTTCCGTCCAATTGAGAATATATGGGATGTGATGGAAAAACAAGTCTGATCCATGGAGGCCCCACCTCCCAGCTCACAGGACTTAAAGGATCTGCTAGTGACGGCTTGGTGCCAGACACCACAGCGCACCTTCAGAGGTCTAGCGGAGTCCATGTCTAGAAGGGTCATGGCTATTTTGGTGGCAAAAGGGGGGGTCTACAAAATATTAGAATGGTGGTCATAATGTTACATCTCATTGTTTATAACAAAAGGAGATTTTATGAACAGTACAATGTATCTTTATCTTAAAAATTCACATTACATTTCAAGGCAATCTCTGTAGGTTACTTACTGGGCTCACAAATAAAATCCCACATGTAGAGGCGTCTCTAGGCTTTGTGAGGCCTTAGGCAAAACCTAGACATGAGGCCCCACTCACACCCATAATGGGAAAAATAATTCAAGCGATGAAAAAATTAACCAATTGTATATATTAAGAGCTTTAAAGTGCTGGTGTCAGTGTCCTCCCTATCTCAGTGCTGGTGTCAGTGCTCTCTATCTCGGTGCTGCTGGTGTCAGTGTCAAATTATGCGGTTGCGAGGACCCTGTGAGTGTGAGGCCTTAGGCGACCGCCTAATTTGTCTAATTAGAGAGCCGCCTCTGAGCTAAAGCGAATGTCTATAACAGTTCCAGCAAGACAAAGCCTGATGCAGATATAGGCAGATTGTATTATCTGGACATATGGTATAAAATGCTGTATATACTGTAGGGATCCCCTACAAAGGAGGAAGCTAATATTATTGTAATGCTTTTAGAGATTGTGTAATCATTTTATGTGATGTCAATAAAATAAATACATGCATTTTTTGATCATTTTTGTGTAGTCCTTGGGTACCTCACAAGTCCATCACAACTGGTATTGTTTATAGTTTTGACACTGTATTGTCAAAAGTATTGGGACGCCTGCCTTTACACACTGATGAACTTTAATGGTATCCCAGCCTTAGTCTGTAGGGTTCAATATTGAGTTGGCCCACCCTTTGTAGCTATAACAGCTTCACCTCTTCTGGAAAGGCTGTCCACAAGGTTTAGGAGGGTGTCTATGGGAATGTTTTGACACATTTGTGAGGTCAGGCACTGATGTTGGATGAGAAGGTCCACTCTAATTCATCCCAAAGGTGTTCTATCAGGTTGAGGTCAGGACTCTGTGCAGGCCAGTCAAGTTCCTCCACTCCAAACTCGCTCATCCATGTCTTTATGGACCTTGCTTTGTGCAGTGGTGTGCAGTCATGTTGGAACAGGAAGGGGCCATCCCCAAACTCTTCCCACAAGGTTGGGAACATGAAATTGTCCAAAATATCTTGGTATGCTGATACCTCTACTGGAACTAAGGGACCAAGCTAGGGTTGCTACCTCATCCCTTTAAACTCGAACGCATATGAATTACACAGGTTGTTCTGAGGCTAATTTAATGCAGATGAGGCACCAAGTGAGTTTAATTACCACCTTAATCAGCCACAGAAAACCTGTGTAATTAATATGTGTTTGGATTTAAAGTGATGAGGTGGCAACCCTAGGCCAAGCCCAACCCTGAAAAATAACTCCACACCATAATCTCCCCTCCACCAAATGATTTGGACCAGTACACTAAGCAAGGTCCATAAAGACATGGATGAGCGAGTTTGGAGTGGAGGAACTTGACTGGCCTGCACAGAGCCCTGATCTCGACCCAATAGAACACCTTTGGGATGAATTAGAGTAGAGACTGTGAGCCAGGCCTTCTCATCCAACATCAGCGCCTGACCTCACAAATGCTCTTCTGGAAGAATGGTCAAACGTTCCCATAGACACTCCTAAACCTTGTAGACAGCCTTCCCAGAAGAGCTGAAGCTGTTATAGCTGCAAAGGGTGGGCCAACTCAATATTGAACCCTACAGACTAAAGCCTCGTACACACGAGTCGACGATCGTATACAACAGGTCGTACGAACGACCGTTGTATATGAAATCGATCGTTAGTACGCGCGATTAGAACAGCCGACGTACGACGGTCGTACAACGGGAGTTGTATGCGCAAACTAGAAAACTTGGTCGTACCAACAAGCGCTCATACGACCGTTGTATCGTGTGTACAGAGCAGTTGGTACAACAAGTTGTATTGTGCAAAACACGCATGCTCAGAAGTCAGGAACGGCCGGATGCTAATTACATGCATCTGAACTTTCTCTTTATACGTTCACTACGTTCAACTTGGTCGTACGATCGTGTAGTGCATGTCAGTATGCTAGATACAACAGCCAACATATGATTTGGTCCGTTCGGTCGTACGACCATCGAACCGTGTGTACGAGGCTTAAGACTGGGATGCCATTAAGGCCTCATGCACACAGGACATTTTTGGATGTTTTTACAGCGGCTGTTTTTAGCTGCAGACCTTTTTTTTACAGTCAATAAACCCTCCATCATGTTATCCTATGTGTCCATGCACACATAGGCTGTTATCAACTCTTTTTAGCTGGGGCGTTTCTGAGTTGTAAAAAAAACCCAAGACCAGTGGGTTCTGAGAGACGTTTTTCAGCTGTAAAAACACGCAAAACGCTGCTCACCAATGTTTTTGGATGTTTTAGATCCATTGAGGGGGAAAAAAAAAACACTACTG
The DNA here is from genome assembly GCA_018402905.1 of Glandirana rugosa. Lineage (NCBI taxonomy): Eukaryota > Metazoa > Chordata > Amphibia > Anura > Ranidae > Glandirana > Glandirana rugosa. The sequence goes on from BLSH010256752.1 coordinate 278,753, forward strand.
CTCAAAAACACGCAAAAGCGCGTCTCACCAACGTTTTTGGTCCAATGAAAAAAAAAAAAATTTTTGCTACTGCTCAAAAACGCTGAAAAAAGCTGAAGGACTCACTGCAAAGCTACTGATGTTTTTAGAACATTTTTCTTAACCATTTCAGCCCCGGAAGGATTTCCCCCTTTAGGACCAGAGCACTTTTTGCGATTCGGCACTGCGTCGCTTTAACTGACAATTGTGCGGTCATGCGACGTTGTACCCAAACTAAATTGACGTCCTTTTTTTTAATCACAAATAGAACTTTCTTTTGGTGGTATTTGATCACCATTGCGTCACTTCTGACCGCCGCTATAAACAAATAAAAAGCGACAATTTTGAAAAAAAAACAATATTTCTTACATTTTGCTAAAATACAAACCCCAAAAAAAAAAATATATAAAAAAACAAATTTATTCATCAGTTTTGGCCGATATATATTCTTCCTCAGATTTGTGGTAAAAAAACCCCGCGATCGGCGTTTATTGATTGGTCTGCACAAAGGTTGCCGCGTTTACAAACCATGAGAATTAATTTATGGCGTTTTTACTATGTATATATATTTTTTTTCACTAGTAATGGCGACGATCTGCGATTTTTTATCGGGACTGCGATATTGCAGCGGACATATCGGACACTTTTGACACTTTTTTGGGACCAATGACATTTATACAGTGATCATTAATTTAAATATCCACTGATTACTGTGTAAATGTCATTGGCAGTGAAGGGGTTAAGTGTGTTCCCTAGGCGTGTTCTAACTGTGAGGGGGCTGGTCTACCAGGGGCACCAGAGATCTAACTGAACCCAGTGACGTGGATCAGTAGATCTCTTACATGCCGCCTGACAGAATGGGGAACTGCCATGTTTACATCGGCGGTACTCCGTTTTTATGCTCCACCAGGCAATTGCGAGTAGCTGGTGGATATCGAGTCCGCCCGACCCGCGGCCACGCGCGCGCGGCCCGCTCCAGCCCACTAGCCGCACACAAGCGAGCTGCCATTTATAGATGGTGATTCACGCTTAGGGTTGCCACCTCATCCCTTTAAAACTGAACACATATGAATTACCCAGGTTCTGTGGCTGATTAAGGTGGTAATTAAACTCACTTGGTCCCTTATTTGCATTAAATCAGCCTCAGAACACCCTGTGTAATTCATATGTGTTTGGGTTTAAAGGGATGAGGTGGCAACCCTATTCATGCTACAGTGCCACTCTGCAGCAGTAAACGTATGTGAAGCCGGTCCGGAAGCGGTTAACGTCCTGTGTGCATGAGGCCTAAAGTTCATGTGCGTGTAAAGGCAGGCGTCCCAATACTTTTGATAATATAGTGTATTTAGGATGTGGAACTCCTTTGTATAGCCTTCTATTACTCAATAAAATGATAAAGTAAATGTATCCAAGGAAAGTTCCTGATCAGCTGACTCAGATTTAAAGTGCAAATTGCTTAAAATGTTAAAAGTGCCCCCGGTCAAAACTCTTCATGCTCTCCTTTGTCCACATTCAGCTTTTACTAAATCTGATGAGATTCAGGCAGCACTTTCCAGATCAATTATTAACAAACATGGAGGCGCAGTTAATGTGATTTTTTTATTTTTTGGTTCAGTTTGCACATGGAGCTTGGCTGTTGCTGGGTTTTTTGCTTTACTAAACCTATTAGCAGGGTGCTGGCTGCTTCAAGCCTTCAATTATCACTCAGTAATAATACTGGTTGGTGCCGAGTGGTAAGGCTCCGGTCAGAGCTTCAATTACCAACACCTGGTGCCTCGTGCACAAACCCTGACCCCGCAATGCTGCAATATATGGACGCTTTCATTTCCCCAGTAAGAATGTCATGGTGAAGCAAGATTTTACATCTATAAAAAGGAGAGCTGTCAAAGGAAATACACTGATCAACCATACAAGTATGGCCACCCACCTAATATGGAGTGGGTTACCCTTTCCTGACCCATCAAGGCATGGACTCCACTAGACCTCCGAAGGTATGCTGTAGTATCTGGCACCAAACCGTCAGTAGGAGATCCTTTAAGACTTTTAAGTCCTATAAGTTGCGAGGTAGGGCCTCCATGAATTGGACTTTCCATATTATATCTTGGTGCCAGCTTTTCCCCAGATAAGTGACGTACAAACACAGCCATCCACATGATGTAAAAGAAAACGTGATTCATCAGACCAGGCCACCTTCTTTCATTGCTCTGTGGTCCAGTTCTAATGCTCATTGAAAGCACTTTTGGCTGTGGCCACGGGTCAGCATGTGCACCTTGACTGGTCTGCAGGCACACAGCCCCATACATCACAAACTGCGACGCTCTGCGTCCTCTGGAACCTTTCTATCATAACCAGCATTACCTTTAATAGCAATTTGAGCTCCAACAGCTCTTCTATTGGATCAGACTACATGGGCCAACCTTCCCTCCTCATCTCCAGCAATGAGCCTTCCCTTTCCACCCCCAGCAATGAGCCCCCCCCCCTCCACCTCCATCAATGAGCCTTCCCTCCCCACTTCCAATGAGTCTTCCCTCCCCACCTCCATCAATGAGCCTTCCTTCCCACCCCCATCAATGAGCCCCCCCTCCACCTCCATCAATGAGCCTTCCCTCCCCACCACCATCAATGAGCCTTCCCTCCCCACCTCCATCAATATTCCTTCCCTTCCCACCTCCACCAATGAGTCTTCCCTCCCCACCTCCACCAATGAGTCTTCCCTCCCCACCTCCATCAATGATCCTTCTCTTCCCACCTCCATCAATGATCCTTTGCCTCCCATGACCCTGTCGCCAGTTCTCTTTCCTTTGACCACTGCAGACCAGTACCATCTCACAAGAGCTGCAGTTTTGGAGTGGCTCTGACCCAGTTGTCTAGACATTACAATTTGGCCCTTGTCAAAAGTCGCTCAAATCTTTACACTTGACCATTTTTTCTGCTTGCAACACGGCAGGGACAACATGTTCACTTGCTGGCCGATATATCCCACCCACTTGCAGATGCCATTGTAACCAGATAACCAATGTTATTCGCTTTACCAGTCGGTGGTCAGAATGGTTTAGCGGATCGGTGTATATACAATTGTAAATGTTTCTTTTACAGCCATTGTTTCCCAGTTTTATTGGTGCAAGTTCCCACATCGTAGCCCCCCGCCAGCTATACCAGCAAGCATTTATGTCAAAGGGACAGTTTCTTGTGTGCTGTGACAAGTTATATTGCTATATCAGATCATTATCAGTAACCGAGTGTCATATCCACAAGAAAACGCACAAGAGTCTGCTCAATTACAGAAAAAAGATACAGACAAGCAATATTTTTAGCACAAAGAGACGTTACCGACATTTTCTTTGTAAATGTTAACATATATGTGGCTAGGCGATTTGGTAAGACTGGTGGCTGACCATTTCGCTTATTGTAACCAATAGACCAATGTTACCGTAGACGTTCACCCACCCTATATAGCCGGTCGTTCACTTGTACAACAGGGACGGCACAACGTTCGTCTTTTTTACCAGTTCACATTTCTAAACTCGCTGAAAACT
>BLSH010256752.1:282964-296509 GCA_018402905.1 Glandirana rugosa
AGTAACCACCTCCACCCCCAATGAGCCTTCCCTCCCCACGGCCATCAATGAGCCTTCCCTCCCCACCTCCACCAATGAGCCTTCCCTCCCCACGGCCATCAATGAGCCTTCCCTCCCCACCTCCATCAATAAGCCTTCTCTCCCCACGACCATTAATGAGCCTTCCCTCCCCACGGCCATCAATGAGCCTTCCCTTTCCACCTCCATCATTGACATTTCCCTCCCAACTTCTATTAATTAACAACCCCCTTCCCCCTCTATCAATGAGCCTTGGCTGACCATGACCCTGTCATCGGTTGGCCAGTTCTAAACGACCCCTAATATCTCACCTTTGAGCCAGAGAAAGGAATTGAGGACACAGATTCTTCAATTCATTTCTCTGTAGCCTCACCTACACTGAAGATGAATAAACAGGACATAGAAGCTCCTTTTCATTCATAAACTGAAGCATAGTAAACACAGTTTACTATGCTCAGTTATCAATGGACACAGGAGAGATCCATGTCCATTTCAGAAAAAGTAGGGGTCGGTAAATTACATATTTACCAGCCCCTTCCCCTACTCTCCATGCACACGGGGGAATCAGATGTTGGCAGCACAGGGAGGGGGATCGATGCGGCGAGATGGGAGGACCATTACGGAACAATGCACTGTGTCTGTATCTCTCCCTCCAGGAGCTGAAAGCTGGCGGGAGGGAGAGGGGGGACAAACTGGCCTTCAGCCGCTGGAGGGAGAGACACAGACACAGTGCATTGTTCTGTAATTGTCCTCCCATCCCGCCACACCAATCCCCTGCTGTCCAGTACCCCCCCTCCTGTGTGCCCGGGCCCCCTTATTAGCGGCTTTGTGTGTAAGGAAAGACATTCATGCAAGGAAGTAAGTGTAGCAGGGACCAGGGGGGTAGGGCGGGTGTAGTGAGTTAGTTCACCTTTTCATTTTTTGTGAAAAGGTGAAATAACCTTTTAAAGTGGACCTTGCCATAACATGCTATGTCCACTCAAACTGCCCAGACCCCCTCTTCCTGGTGTAAGGTGTAAAATATTCCTGTAGACGGGGTCTAAGTTAGGTACCAAGTTTGAGAGGAGTCACTCACACAACTTCTTAGTACAAACGATTAACTACACTTTGAGACTTGATACAACAGTACAGCCTTAGCATATGTCAAAATGCATTACCAAAGGAGGAGGGCTTAAGCATACCGGGGGTAGTGTTCCCCGGCAGAATACGGGAGGAGTGATTCCAGCAATCTGCAACCAGCTCCATGCTATTGGACCAGCCACTGGAGTTAGAGTACGGATGAGGAAGCCTTTCCTGATCTTTCCCTATGCTGGATAATGTCCCTCACGTATGAGTTCCTGTCTCTGTCCAACCACTTGCCAAAAGCACGCAAAGTTACGTGAGGATCCCTATTTAAAAGGTTCTCTCACCCAAGATGGCCACCAAGTCTTCTGATAGTTCTGCTTCCAGTTGGACGACAACTCCCCTCAAGGCACTGGACAGAATCTCCAAGGGATCAATTCCACTGCAAGACCCCTACCTCCCATGAAATAATGGCGCAAGGCCACTTACAGGTGGGTAGACTAACTGCACTTGCCTGCAGTACCTGTACAGAAAAATGTTGGAGTTATACTTACCTCATGCTAGCCCTGGATCTTGGCATGGTGCCAGTTTGGGCTTTGTCGCCCCCCCACTTCAGATTTTAGTCTCTCCCCCAGATCTCTGAGAAGGCCTCCACTCATCCATGAGCCAGTCTGTTGGGGACACGGATGTCAAGGGAAACCCTGATAAGGACAATTAATGTAAGTGGGCACTCTGATATGGACAGTTTATGTAAGAGTTACCCTGATGCGGACATTTCATGTGAATGAAAACTCCGATGAAGGTATTAATATAAGTAGGCACTCTGATGCAGACAGTTTATGTAAGGGGAACTCTGATGAGGACAATCAATGTAAGGGACACACCGATGGGGACATTTGATGTGAAGGGAAACTCTGATGGGGGTATTGATGTAAGGGGGCACTGATGCAGACAGTTTATGTAAGGGGCACTCTGATAAGGACAATACATCTAAGGGGCACACTGATAGGGACAATCAATGTAAGGGGCACTCTGATGGGGATAATCTATGTAAGGGGCACTCTGATGGGGACAATCCATGTAAGGGGCAATCTGATGGAGACAAACCATGTAAGGGGCACACTGATGCAGACAATTAATGTAAGGGGCACTCTGATGAGGACAAATAATGTAAGGGGCACTCTGATGAGGACAAATAATGTAAGGGGCACTCTGATAGGGGCACTCTGATGGGGACAATCCATTTAAGGGCACACTGATGGGGACATTTGATGTAAAGAGAAACTCTGATGGGGTATTGGTGTAAGGGGGCGCTCTGATGCAGACAGTATATGTAGGGTGGGGGCCACTCTGATGGGGACATTGGATGCAAAGGGAAACATTGATGGGGGTATTGATGTAAGGGGGCACTGATGCAGACAGTTTATGTAGGTGGGGCACTCTGATGAGGACAATCCATGTAAGAGGGCACTCTGATGGGGGAAATCCATGTAAGAGGGCACTCTGATGGGGGAAATCCATGTAAGAGGGCACTCTGATGGGGACAATGCATGTAAGGGTCACTCTGATGGGGACAATCCATGTAAGGGGCACACCGATGGGGATGTAAAGGGAAACTCTAATGGGGTATTGATGTAAGGGGGCACTGATTCAGACAGTTTATCTAAGGGGAATTTTGATGAGTATAATCCATGTAAGGGGCACACTGATGAGGACAATCAATGTAAGGGGTAACTCTGATGGGGACAATCAATGTAAGGGGCACACTGATGAGGACAATCCATGTAAGGGCACACTGATGGCGACATTTGATGTAAAGAGAAATTCTGATGGGGGTATTGATGTAAGGGGGCGCTCTGATGCAGACAGTTTATGTAGGGTGGGGGGCACTCTGATCTGATGTAAGGGGCCACTCTGATAGGAACATTGGATGTAAAGGGAAACATTGATGGGGGTATTGATTTAAGGGGGCACTGATGCAGACAGTCTATGTAGGGGACACTCTGAGGAGGACAATCCATGTAAGGGGCACACAGAAGGGGACAATCAATTTAAGGGGAACTTTGATGAGGACCATCAATGTAAGGGGCACTCTGATAGGGACAATCCATGTAAGGGGCACTCTGATGGGGACAATCCATGTAAGGGGCACACCGATGGGAACATTTGTTGTAAATAGAAACTGATGGGGGTATTGATGTAAGGGGGCACTGATGCAGGCAGTTTATGTAAGGGGCGCTCTGATGAGGACAATCTATGTAAGGGGCACTCTGATGGGGACAATCTATGTAAGGGGCATTCTGATGGGGACAATCCATGTAAGAGGTAATCTGATGGGGACACTTGATATAAGAGGGCACTCTGATGGTGACATTTGATGTAAAGGGAAACTCTGATGAGGACAATCCATGTAAGGGCACCCTGATGGGGACAATCCATGTAAGGGGCACACTGATCATGACAAGGGGCACACTGATGAGCACATGTAATGTAAAGGGTGACCCTGATGTGGAGGTATTGATGTAAGGGGGCACTCTGTTGCAGACAATTTATGTAGGTGGGGCACCCTGATGATGACAATCAATGTAAGAAGGCACTCTGATGGGGACAATCCATGTAAGGGCACCCTGATGGGGACAATCCATGTAAGAGGACACTCTGATGGGGACAATCCATGTAAGAGGACACTCTGATGGGGACAATCCATGTAAGGGCACCCTGATGGGGACAATCCATGTAAGAGGACACTCTGATGGGGACAATCCATGTAAGTGGACACTCTGATGGGGACAATCCATGTAAGAGGACCCTCTGATGGGGACAATCCATGTAAGAGGACACTGATGGGGACAATCCATGTAAGGGGCACACTGATGGGGACAATCCATGTAAGTGGACACTCTGATGGGGACAATCCATGTAAGAGGACACTGATGGGGACAATCCATGTAAGAGGACACTCTGATAGGAACTCTGATGGGGATCCTGATGTAAGGGGGATCTTATATGGACACTTGCTATACAGGGGGCATATTTTTTTTAAATCATCCTAATGACAGTCTGATTCATACTTGTGTTTCCCAGGTCGTGACTCGTGGTACAAAGGTGTGCCGAATGAACATCCTAGATGAGATTCACCCCGGGTGAGGCTGTAGCCCGATAACGAGGTTAAATTTGGCCCTGCCTCACCCCCGTCTACCACATTACTGGGTGTTATACCTCCGAATTACTAGTCAGACCTCATCTGGAATATGCAGTTCAGTTTGAGCTCCAGTTAACAAAAAAAGGATATCAGGGAACTGGAGAAAGTGCAGAGAAGGGCAACCAAACTGTTAAGAAGCCTGGAGGAGCTCAGCTATGAGGAAAGAGAAGCGGAGATTGAGGGGGAATATGATAACCATGTATAATTACATAAGGGGGGATATGATCTCCATGCATAAACACATAAGGGGGGATATGATCACCATGTACAAATACATAAGGGGGGTATGATCTCCATGTATAAATACATAAGGGGGATATGATTTCCATGTATAAATACATAAGGGGGATATGATCACCATGTATAAATACATAAGGGGGGATATGATCTCCATGTATAAATACATAAGGGGGGATATGATCTCCATGTATAAATACATAAGGGGGATATGATCTCCATGTATAGATACATTAGGGGGGATATGATCACCATGTATAAATACATAAGGGGGATATGATTTCCATGTATAAATACATAAGGGGGGCTATGATCACCATGTATAAATACATAAGGGGGGATATGATCACCATGTATAAATACATAAGGGGGATATGATCTCCATGTATAAATACATAAGGGGGATATGATCTCCATGTATAAATACATAAGGGGGGCTATGATCACCATGTATAAATACATAAGGTGGGATATGATCTCCATGTATAAATACATAAGGGGGGCTATGATCACCATGTATAAATACATAAGGGGGGATATGATCTCCATGTATAAATACATAAGGGGGGCTATGATCACCATGTATAAATACATAAGGGGGGATATGATCTCCATGTATAAATACATAAGTGGTCCATATAGTGAACTTGGTGTTGAGTTATTCACTTTAAGGTCATCACAGAGGACAAGGGGGCGCTCTTTATGTCTGAAAGTAAAAAAGATTTCATCTCCAAATACGGAAAGGTTTCTTCACAGTAAGACTCTCTGAAGAGCTGGTGCTGTTCAGCTCTGTAGATTGGAAGAAGAAAGGCCTGGATTCGTTCCTAAATGTAAATAATATAAATGGGTAATGACATTATTAGGTAAAGTTGATCCAGGGAAAATCTGATTGCCTCTCGGGAGATCAGGAAGGAATTTTTTCCCCTGCTGGAACAAATTGGCTTTATTGGGGTTTTTTGCCTTCCTCTGGATCAACTGTGGGCATGGGCGTCCGCAGATAGAGGCAAGGGGGGGGCAATTGCCTCCCCCTGGAATCAGGGATCAGATCGGGGGTTGCCCACTAGGTCCTTATCCTCTTGGGCTATGTATGAAGTCTCTGATCGTCTCGTGTGCCATGTCCACAGTCTCAGACCATCTCCTGTACTATGTCTGCAGTCTCTGACCATCTCCTGTAGTAAGTCTGCAGTCTCTGACAATCTCCTGTAGTAAGTCTGCAGTCTCTGACAATCTCCTGTAGTATGTCTGCAGTCTCTGACAATCTCCTGTAGTAAGTCTGCAGTCTCTGACAATCTCCTGTAGTAAGTCTGCAGTCTCTGACAATCTCCTGTAGTATGTCTGCAGTGTCTGATCATCTCCTGTACTATGTCTGAAGTCTCTGACCATCTCCTGTACTATGTCTGCAGTCTCTGACCGTGATAATGTCAAAAAGTGGCATAGCATGGGTGACCTTAAAATGATGCCCCCCCCTGAAAAAATTTCTGCGGACGCCCATGACTGTGGGTATAGGATTGTATATATTTTTCCCCCTTTTATTGGCTGAACTGGATGGACTTGTGTCTTTTTTCAACCAGACTAACTATGTAACTATGTGACCATCGGGGAATATTTCAGGTGAAAGCCTTCCTGAGGATACTCCACACCATTGCAGTGAGATTGGCTGCTCTGTATTCCTCAGGATCTCGTCGGAAGGGGTGAGATAACTTCCTCACCTAGGCACCGCAGGCAGTAGTCGGATGTAAGGCAGATATACATCTAACATTTCTCTTCATAGGTATATATTACACCAACTAATGGAAGGGGATTTGTAGGGGCCAGAAAGTGTGGATCTTGCAAGGTCTCCTTTAATCTCTGATGCAGTTGCAGTACCTGGCTATAATATATTATCTGAGCTCTCCAATATTCCTATGAGAAGACCACGAAGAAACCACAGAAAGGAGTCCTTAGCCTTCGGTCTGAAGAGCAGGTCCATCATAAGCACGCTATTTAAGACGCACTTACTTTTCCGATTCTAAATGTTTGGCTGATTGTGTTACAAGGAGCTGGAAAGGATCCAGAACACAACAGCGATGGCTGATAATGAATGCTCTCAGATAGATTAATAGCGCAATTTGTTTAGTGAGCGGTGTGATAAAAATAATATACACGGCTAATTTCTTCTATATGTAGCCTGAACTCCAACTGGCATCCAGAATGAACAGCAATCTTAAGTGATTCCTTAACCACTTCAGCCCCGGAAGGATTTCCCCCTTTAGGACCAGAGCACTTTTTGCGATTCGGCACTGCGCTGATTTAACTGTCGGACATTTTTGACACTTTTTTGGGACCAATGACATTTATACATCAATCAGAAATTTAAATGTCCACTGATTACTGTATAAATGCCATTGGCAGGGAAGGGGTTAACCTGCAGGGGGCAGTGAAGGGGGTAACGGTGTTCCCTAGGCGTTCTAACTGTGAGGGGGCTGGGCTGCCAGGGGCATAAGAGATCCAACTGATACCAGTGACAGGGATCAGTAGATCCCTGATATGCCACCTGACAGAACGGGGAACCGCCGTGTTTACATCGGCGCATCCCCATTTTGGTTCTGTCACAGGCGATTGCGGGTCGAGGGTGGACATCGAGTCCGCCCAACCCGCGGCCCCGCTCAGGGAGCGTGCGGCGGGCACAAGCGCGCGTTCGCCCCCTAGCCGCAGTGCCCGCGAGTGACGACTATAAGTGGTGATTCGCGAGACAGAGCCACATTGTCACCGCTTATAGTCGTCACGCGGTTGGCAAGTGGGTAAGGAAAAAAAAAGGGTCCAAAGTTCACAAAAAAAAAAGTGTACAAAATAGAACACAAGAATAAAACATGGCGGCCACAAAGCAAATAAAAAAAATAAATAGGAGGCAAAAACCATCATGAATGACCTTGTCCTGACTTCTTCAATGCACCCGTAACTGACGCCCCCGAAAGGAGCTGTTTTATGGATGAGGTTAATATTTAAGCTGACCTCCATTAGATTGTAAGCTCTTCTGAGCAGGGCCACATTGATCCTCTTGTATTTTATTGTATTGTCTCCCTTTTACATTGTAAAGCGCTGTGTAAACTGTTGGCGCTATATAAATCCTGTATAGTAATAATAACTCCAGGCATACAGCTAAATAATACATACAGGTACGTCCCATAACATTAGAAAATCATCAAAAAGGTCATTTATTTCAGTAATTCAATTCAAAAAGTGAAGCTCATATATTATACAGATTCATTACACACAGAGTGATATATTTCAAGCATTTCTTTCTTTTAATTTTCAGGATTATGGCTTACAGCTAGCGAAAACCCAAAATTAAGTATCTCAGAAAATTAGAATATTGCATTAGACCAGGGTTTCTCAACCAGGGTTCCATGCAACCCAAGGGTTCCTCTAGAGCAGTGGTTCTCAACTCCGGTCCTCGGGACCCACCAACAGGCCAGATTTTAAGTATTACCTTGGGGAGATGCAGACTAGAATACTGCAATCACTGAGCAGCAAATGATATCACCTGTGATGTATTTCAGTTATCCTGTAAACCTGGCCTGTTAGTGGGTCCCGAGGACCGGAATTGAGAACCACTGCTCTAGAGGTTGTTCCTTGAGCAATGAGCAATTTCTGCCTCTTACATAAGTTCCCATTTGCACCATTGATCTTTTTTAGCTATTTTTAAAGGGGAATTCTTTCCAGTGACCAGAAGTGTAAGGAGCATTCTTCCAACTGACCACCAACTAATGTCTCATGAGTTGTACATATAGTCATTTTTAGGAGGGGTTCCCTGAGATTGGAAAGGCTTTTTCAAGGGTTTCTCTGCGGTGAAAAGGTTGAGAGAGGCTGCATTAGACCAATAAAAAAAAAAAAAAAGATTTTTAATACAGAAATGTTGGCTTAGTGCAGTGGTTCTCAACTCCGGTCCTCGGGACCCACTAACAGGCCAGGTTTGCAGGATAACTGAAATACATCACAGGTGGTATCATTTGCTGCTCAGTGATTGCAGTATTCTAGTCTGCATCCCCAAGGTAATACTTAAAATCTGGCCTGTTGGCGGGTCCTGAGGACCGGAGTTGAGAACCACTGGCTTAGTGAAAAGTCTGTCCATGGACAGCAGGGCTAGGCAACCTCAGCCCTCCAGCTGTGGTGAAACTACAAGTCCCATGAGACATTGCAAGACCCTGACAATCACAGGCATGACTCCTAGAGCAGTGGTTCTCAACTCCGGTCCTCAGGACCCACCAACAGGCCAAATTTTAAGTATTACCTTGGGGAGATGCAGACTAGAATACTGCAATCACTGAGCAGCAAATGATATCACCTGTGATGTATTTCAGTTATCCTGTAAACCTGGCCTGTTAGTGGGTCCCGAGGACCGGAGTTGAGAACCACTGTCCTAGAGGATTGGGAGGAGATGGTATTGTAGTCTCACCACAGCTGGAGTGCCGAGGTTGCCTACCCCTGATGTACAGTATAGGATGCACTCAATACTTGGTCAGGGCTCCTTTTCCATGCATTAAGGCATCAATGCGGCGTGGCATGAAGGTGATCACCCCGTGGCACTGCTGAGGGGTTATGGAAGCCCAGGTTGCTTTGATAAAGGCCTTCAGCTCACCTACATTATTGGGTCTGGTGCCTCTCATCTTCCTCTTGACAATACCCCAAAGATTCTCTATGGGGTTTCGGTCAGGCGATTTTGCCGGCCAATCGAGCACAGTGATACCATGATCATTAAACCAGGTATTGGTACTTTAAGTGCGGGCGGTGCCAAGTCCTGCTGGAAAATGAAATCACAATCTCCATAAAGCAGCAGAGGGAAGCATGAAGTGCTCTAGAATTTCCTGGTAAAGCAGTGGTTTTCAACTCCGGTCCTTGGGAGCCACTAACAGGCCAGGTTTGCAGGATAACTGAAATACATCACAGGTGATATCATTTGCTGCTCAGTGATTGCAGCATTCTAGTCTGCATCTCCCCAAGGTAATACTTAAAATCTGGCCTGTTAGTGGGTCCTGAGGACCGGAGTTGAGAACCATTGTGCTAGAGGGCTGCGCTGACTTTGGACTTGATAAAACACAGTGGGCCAATACCGGCTCCCCAAATCATCACTTGACTGTGGAAACTTTTGCATTTCATTTGGAAATCAAGGTCCCAGAGTCTGGAGGAGGAGTGGAGAGGCACAGAATCCATGAGGCCCAGTGTGAAGTTCCCACACTGCGGCTTGGTCACTGCTCCCTCCTCACTGGCTGTGATTGACAGCAGCAGGAGCCATTGGCCAGTGAGGAGAGGCAGAGAGAGTAGAGATCCAGCTTTTGTGCAGAGCGCTGGATCATAATTGGGCTCACGTAACTATAAGGGGGGGCAGCAAATAAAGAAAAAATAATCTGGCGTATAAAATTGTGACACAAGTCATATTGTAATCTGCATCAATTTCAATCTGCAGCCGCTGTACTTTTCTGAAAACGGAATATCATTATTATTATACAGGATTTATGTAGCGCCAACAGTTTACGCAGCGCTTAACCACTTCAGCCACGGAAGGATTTCCCCCTTTAGGACCGGAGCCCTTTTTGCGATTCAGCACTGCGTCGCTTTAACTGACAATTGCGCCGTCGTGCGACGTTGCACCCAAACGAAATTTGCGTCCTTTTTTTCCCACAAATAGAGCTTTCTTTTAGTGGTATTTGATCACCGCTGCGTCATTTCTGATCGCCGCTATAAACAAAAGAAGAGCGACAATTTTGCAAAAAAAAAATACATTTCTTACTTTTTGCTAAAATACAAATCCAAAAAAAAAATATAAAAAAAATATAAAAAAACATTTTTTTTCATCGGTTTTGGCCGATTTATATTCTTTCTCATATTTGTGATAAAAAATCGCAATCAGCATTTATTGATTGGTTTGCGCAAAAGTGGTCGCGTTTACGGATGATGAGAATTCATTTCTGGGGTTTTTATTTTTTACTAGTAATGGCGGCGATCTGCGATTTTTAGCGGTACTGCGATATTGCAGCGGACATGTCGGAACATTTTGACACTTTTTTAGGACCATTGGCATTTATACAGCGATCAGTGCTATAAAAATAGCACTGATAGCATTGGGTTTGGCTGATTGACATTCTTCTACATATTTTTGGTAAAATCAGCGTTTATTGATTGGTTTGCGCAAAAGTTATCGCGTCTACAAACTATGGGAATTGATTTATGGCGTTTTTATTATTATTTTTTTTTTTACTGGTAATGGCGGCGATCTGCGATTTTTATCGGGACTGTGATATTGGGGCGGACATGTCAGATATTTTTGGCACTTTTTTGGGACCAATGACATTTATACAGTGATCAGAAATGTAAATGTTCACTGATTACTGTATAAATGCCATTGGCAGTGAAGGGGTTAACCTGCAGGGGGCGCTCTAAGGGTTAACAGTGTTCCCTGGGCGTGTTCTAACTGTATGGGGGCTGCCCTAGCTGGGGAAGGGAAGTGATCACAGCCTCCATGTATAGGAAGGCTGTGATCACAGCCCTCCCCCCCCTCACAGAACGGAGGTCCGTGTTTACTTACACGGACCTCCGTTCTTTCACTCCGGGGGGGGGCATCGCGGGTGGCCGGCGGAGATCGAATCCACCGCACCCACTCCCTGGCCCTCCCCGGACACAGTGAGCGCGCAGGCGCGCCTCCGGCAGCGCGCACGCGCGCTCACTAGGCTCGATCTCGCAGCGATTCGCGCAATAGAGCCACCTTGTCGCCGTCAAATGCCGATCAGCGGTCGGCAAGCGGTTAATATGGCCACCTGGAGGCGCTCTGTACACAGAAACATCATTTCCTGCTTGTATGTTTGACTCACTGATTTTCCCAGAAGTCTGCAGTAAGATACACGTTGGATTTCAGGCATCCCCTGCAACAAAAATGCCATTCTTGGTGAGATACTTCCAATAGGAAACCACGGCTAAAGGGATGCAGACCCAGCAGCTTTCCTCATTAGAGATATGTAGAGATCCCCAGAGAAGCAATGCTACCAATCCCAAGTTAACACAAATAAGAAAGCTGCATAAATTGTATATGAGAGATTTATACACTGCTAGACAAGTTTATTGTCAAATAACAACTATATATTCTGCACAGAGCCCCTGCTCCTTTTTCCAATGGTTGGATTGCACTTCAACACCGGGCACTTAGAACACTTCCTGTCCAGACCAATTTTCAGCTTTCAGTGCTGTCGCGATTTGAATGAGAATTGCGCGGTCGTGCAACGCTGCACCCAAACAAATTTTGTTATCATTTTGTTCCCACAAATAGAGCTTTCTTTTGGTGGTATTTGATCACCCCTGCGGTTTTTATTTTTTGCGCTACAAATAAAAAAAGACCGAAAATTTTGAAAAAAAAAAAATTCTTTGTTTCTGTCACAAAACTTTGTATAAATTACATTTTCTCCATCACTGACGGGCACTGATGTGGCTACACTGATGAGGCTACCCTGACGGGCACTAATGAGGCAGTACAGATTGGCACTGATGAGGTGGCACTGATAAAGTTGCACTGATGATGGGGCACATATTTGCAGCACTGATGGACACTGATAGGCAGCATTGATAAGCAACACTGACGGTCACTGATAGGTGGCACTGATATGCGGCACTGATGGGCACTCATAGGCGGCATTGATAGGTGACACTGGGCACTGATAGGTGGCACTGCTGGGCGCTGATAGGTGGCACATGTGGGCATTGATAAGTGGCACAAGTGGGCACTGATAGGTGGCACAGGTGGTCACCGATAGGTGGCACTGGTGCATATAGCACTGTTAGGGATGGCACTGGCAGGCATCATATATGGGCACAGTGCCATCTCTACAGTGCACTGTATTGCCCTTACCTGGTGGTCCTGGGCGACATCAATGATGTTTCCCTGACGGCCTCCTCAAGGTGTCCCGGGGGGGGGGGGACGGGCTCCCTGGTGGTCCTGGTCGGCTACCTGGTGGTCCAGTGGGGAGATCCTAAGGGGGGCTGCACTGATAAACATTCAATGCAGACCCCCTTTCCCCGTCAGCAGAGCAGCCGATCGGCTCTCCACTGCTCAGATCTGCAGACCTGAGCAGAGAAAAAGCTGATAAACGGCTCTTCCTATTTACCCTGTGATCAGCCTTGATTGGTCACGGAAGCCTTTTACCTCGGACGGTAATGCAGTGGGCCAGACTGACCCATGGCACCACCAATCACTGCAATGCACGCCCCCGCGGGCGCGATTGCGGCTTGTCCTGATCACGTCAATAGTTGTCCAATCAGGATAATGAACCACCTGCCCCGCCGTCATTTGTTAATAGGCCAGGCGGCAAGTGGTTAAGTCAAATATTTGGACTGCGGTCCGACACCTTTCTGAATTAATAGGAAGGTGGAGGTGATGAAAAAATCCTAATCAATGGAAGCTGTATACCCTGGGTGCCCACATCATGCCATCATTCAGACAGTGCATTTCAATCACCCTGTGTGTTAACACAAATAAGAAAGCTGCATAAACTGTATATGAGACATTTATACACTGCTAGACAAGTTTATTGTCAAATAACAACTATATATTCTGCACAGAGCCCCTGACGAAAGGCTTGGACCTGAAACGCGTCGGCCGCTCCTTTTTCCATTGGTTGGATTGCAGATTGTAACCAGATATATATCTGTGTAACGCATGCCTCTTATTACCACAGTTGTATGTCTCCACACCAGTGTTTGTAATGGGGATTATATATCATATGTTTTTAGCGCTTTGTACAATAAACGTATTATTTTATACATAGATTGTGTACAGTGTTACTGCCTCAAAGTCCCACAACCAGGGGTTTGTCCTTAAAGTCCTCATTAGAGATCAGCAGGTGCACAGCTGACTGATAATTATGAAATCACTCCCATTAGAATCACTCAGCACAGAGGAACACGCAGGGGGTTCTTCAGAATAACAAAAGGTAGGAATTTGCAAGAAAGTTTATTAAAATCCTTGTAATGTACAGAGATCACTGGGGGGGGGGGGGGGGGGT
>BLSH010256752.1:307439-320441 GCA_018402905.1 Glandirana rugosa
TTGCTAGGAGGGGAAATTATAGGGGGGAAGGATTTGTTCTAGGAGGGATGATGGGGGGGGGGGGTTTGCTAGGAGGGGGAATTATAGGGCGGAAGGATTTGTTCTAGGAGGGATGATGGGGGGGGGGTTGCTAGGAGGGGGAATTTAAGGGGTGGGGAGGGGGGATTTGGGGAGGGAGGATTTGAGCTGGGAGGGGGGATTCGGAGGGCAAAGGTTTGTGCTGGGAGGGCAGATTTCAGCAGGGGACAGATTTGTACTGGGAGGAGGGGGGTTTTAAGGGAGTAAGCATGCAGATTAGTGCTCATTTTGTTTTGGGTGGGGGTGGTTTTTGCTGGCAGATAATGCTCATACATCTTGGAGGGGTCGCAGTTTGGTTTGTTCACCCTGGGCTCCAGGTGACCATGTCCCTCTACTGACAAGGTAAATGAAAAAAAATGCATGTTGCTTGCACACGATTGGATGATGGAAATCAGCAGAGCTTTACCAAATTTACTAAGCTCTGGGGAAAAGGAGGTGCAACTGCACTTGTAAAGTGCACAGTCTATTCGCCTTTATTTAAATCAACTCCAACTGTTTGTCTCCCTTTTGTTGGATGTCAATATGTTACATTTCCACGGTACTGAAGACGTTTTTTTCCATGTATCCCCTTTCTTTTTTTAAATCCAAACAAAAATGGATTAAAATGTAAAAATAAAGACCCCACCAAACCATTGAGCTAGACCAGGGTTTCTCAACCAGGATTCCGTGGAACCCTAGGGATCCTCCAGAGGTTGCTAGGGGTTCCTCGAGCAATGGTCAATTTCTACCTCTCAGATAAATTCCCAATGCAATCATTGATCTTTTTAGCTATCTGTAAGGGGGTGATTCTTCTCAATGACCACAAGGGTAAGGAGCATTCTTCCCATTGACCATCACACTAATGTATCATGAGTTGTAGATTTTTAATTTTAAGCAGGGGTTCCCCGAGACTAAAGAATTATTTCAAGGGTTCCTCAGTGTTGAAAAGGTTGAGAAAGGCTGAGCTAGACAATCCAGGGGACCCAACCTAATTTCTATACCAGCCTTTCTCAATGTTTTCACCCCCGAAGATCCCTCAAAATAATGTTCAGGTCTTGGGGAACCCCTTCTAAAACCAATTCATGGGGTGGCAGTAATATACCTCTCCGTTAGTGGTCAGTGAGAAGAATGCCCTCCTTACGGTGGTCGTCGGAACGCCACCCTTTCAGACATTTAAATAAGATCAATGGTGTGATATTGTTGGCTTTGCCAAGTGGCCTTGGCCCTGGAACTATGCAGGCAGCATCAGAGGGGCAATCAATTAGCCACAGCTCAAGGAACCCATAGCAACTTCTGGAGAAGCCCTAGGGTTCCACAGTACCCTGGTTGAGAATGGCTGCTCTGTACTGTACTCACAACTCAACAAATTGACACACTAGACCAGACATGAGGAAGATTGGGTACTGATTTGGGGTTATTTAGCAAAGTATTTCCAAAATCTGACTAGTACCAAGAAACAAAGTAATGATACGATGGTACATGGTTGCTACACGAATGTCCCATCAGAACCCCAGTTATTCTGACAGATGTTTCCGTGACTGTCATGCAGTTGGAGACATGATGCATATTTGGTGGAACTGCCCATTTGCTGCTGCTTTCTGGACTAAGGTCTTTCTCCTGCTTAAGTCACTATTTCATAGAACTGCCCCTAAGAACCCTTAGCATGCCCTCTAGCATGCCTCTATTGGGCCCTTCACCAAGTCATAAAAACACATTACATATGTTTTCCTTGCAGCATGACTAACTCTAGCTAGCTCTTCCCATTCCCAGAGCTCCAGATGAAGGTTGATAATATAATGATTAATGAGCATTTACCTTGTCTCCTAGAGGACAAATATAAGATTTTTTGAATCTGGGTACACTAGATACAGCTACACCACCCTGGAATGGACAGGGCTAGCCTTTGATGTCTAGGGTTTAGAAAAGAGAAGGGTGATCTCCCTTGGGTGCTGGATCTGAGGTTTAAACCATTTACATAATCACTCATTAATAATATGCAAAGCAGAACCTTTCTCCTTTTCACTTTGTAAGTCTTTCTTTCGTTCACCCTTTTTGGCTTATGGCCACTACATCCTTTGTCCTTCTCTCTCCACTACATTCTTTGTCCTTCTCTCACTGGGCCTTATTGCCTCTATATCCTTTGTCCTTCTCTCTCTGGGCCTAATGACTACTGCATCCTTTGTCCTTCTCTCACTGGGCCTTATGGCCACTACATCCTTTGTCCATATCTCTCTGGGCCTTATGGCCACTACATCCTTTGTCCTTCTCTCGCTGGGCTTTATGGCCTCTAAATTCTTTGTCCTTCTATTGCTGGGCTTTATGGCCACTGCATCCTTTCTCCTTCTCTTGGTGGGCCTTACAGCCACCATATCCTTTGTCCTTCTCTCTCTGGGCCTTATTGCCACCACAATCTTTGTCCTTCTCTCGCTGGGCTTTATGGCCTCTACATCCTTTGTCCTTCTCTTTCTGGGCCTAATGACTACTACATCCTTTGTCTATCTCTTGCAGGGCCTTATGGCTACTACATCCTTTGTCCTTCTCTCGCCGGGCTATATGGCCTCTAAATTCTTTGTCCTTCTCTCTCTGGGCCTTATGGCCTCTAAATTCTTTGTCCTTCTCTCTCTGGGCCTTATGGCCTCTAAATTCTTTGTCCTTCTCTCTCTGGGCCTAATGACTTCTACATCCTTTGTCTATCTCTTGCAGGGCCTTATGGCCACTACATCCTTTGTCCATCTCTCGCTGGGCCTTATGGCCACTACATCCTTTGTCCATCTCTCTCTGGGCCTTATGGCCACTACATCCTTTGTCCTTCTCTCGCTGGGCTTTATGGCCTCTAAATTCTTTGTTCTTCTATTGCTGGGCTTTATGGCCACTACATCCTTTGTCCTTCTCTTGGTGGGCCTTACAGCCACTATATCCTTTGTCCTTCTCTCTCTGGGCCTAATGACTACTACATCCGTAGTAGTCCTTTGTCTTCCTCTTGCTGGGCCTTATGGCCACTACATCCTTTCTCCTTTTCTTCCTGGCCATCCCATATACTTCACCTGCTGGCAATGTTCTTTTAAACATGAAGTCCTGTATAATCAGTATGCAGTTCTCCAATGTATGTCTCCATGATGGGTCACATAGCCCGAGCAGCACTCGTGGTGTTCTCAGATGTAACCCAAAAACCCGACTTTTTTCATTCTCTGTTAACCGCTACATAATTTACGATCCTCTGACAATTATACTTCTGGCATTTGTCTAACATTGTAAATGTCGATTGAGAAGCATTGTCATATATAATAGTTAGATCATGTCAAGCAATGGTTGTACTGTCATTTGAAATTCAATAAAAACACTGAAACAGAAGCAAATCCTGTTTTTTTTCCCACTTGCACATGTTTGGGTAGTTATAGTGAATACTACTTGACCTTATTTACTAAGCTCATTGTGCTTTCACTCAGCAGTCTCTTCATCTTTAGTAAATCGATCCCAAACAGGGAGATTTACTGAAACGGGTGCACACAGAATCTGGTGCAGCTGTGCTTAGTAACCAATCAGCATCCAGGTTTTATTGTCAAAGCTTCATTGAGCAAGCTGAAGTTAGAAGCTGATTGGTTACCCTGCACAGCTGCACCAGATTCTGTGTGCCCCAGTTTTATTAAATCTCCCCCATTGTGTTTTGTTTTTAGATGCTACAACATTCCGGTGAAGTACCAGGCTACAATCTCAATGGTCTTGTTGCACCTTACACAGTGGCTTCTTATAGGGGGTCAAGTGCACTTTTTCAGTTATATACTTCCATGGTGTTATATATACACCCACCTGGGGGCACCATTCACACGAAGGGCTAATTAAAAAATATGCAATCTATTGAGCATAACAGTCTTAGTTTCCATAAACCAGTAAAGAATGATGACTAAAACTGTCATTTCTATGATATTCTGTTTACTTAAAGTGTTAGTTCACCTTTACAGAAAAAAGGCGAACAAAGACCAAACACCCTTCCCAACCCCCGGTCTATGCTGTACTTACCTCCCGGGGTTGCCAAGCTGTCAGTGCACCTGAAGCCGCACCAGTGGTCTGGTAATTTGAAATCCCCCCCACTTCTCTATGCAGCGCTTTCAGGACAGACCAGATCGATTCTGATAGGCCAGCACCATCACAATGAATAGGTCTGGTCCATCCTGGAAGCACTGCATAGAGAAGAAGAGGGGCAGGGATTTCAAATCCCCTGAACGCTGGAGCACCTACTGGCACTGACACCTCGGCAACCCCAGAGGTAAGTACAGTGGGGGCACAACAAGGAGGACCGCCGATCCAGGTAAGAGATCTACACTGATGATTTCTGATCCAGAGGCAGGTGGTAGCCCCGGACTGCCAGCCATAGATACTACTGCCAGCCATAGATACTACTGCCAGCCATAGATACTAGGTAAAGGAGAGATGTCTGCACACTGTCTTCACAGAAAATCCTTTATTGGAATGCTTAACCAGTTGCCAACCGCCCGCCGCGGCTTGGCGGCGGCAACTTGGTTCGTTATCGCAAGAGCGCAAGATTGTGCTCTGTGAGCGTGTGCCCCCGGAGGCGCAGTCGCACGCTCACTGTGTTCCGGGAGAGCCAGGGAGTGGGTAGGGCGGACTCGATCACCGGCAGCTACCCGCGATGCCCCCCCCCCCCCGCAGTGAGAGAACGGAGGGGGAAGGGATGTGATCACAGGCTTCCTGTATATGGGAGCCGCGATCGCTCCCCTCCCCCTGCCAGCCCAGCCCCCACACAGTTAGAACACACTGAGGGAACACAGTTAACCCTTAGAGCGCCCACTCCAGGTTAACCCCTTCACTGCCAATGGCATTTACACAGTAATCAGTGCATTTTCATAGCATTGATCGCTGTATAAATGCCAATGGTCCCAAAAAAGTGTCAAAATGGTCCGACATGTCCGCTGAAATATCGCAGTACCGCTAAAAATCGCAGATCGCCGCCATTACTAATAAAATATTTAAAAAAAATAAAAACCCCAGAAATGAATTCTCATCATTCGTAAATGCGGCAGCTTTTGCGCAAACCGATCAATAAACTTTTTTTACCAAAAATATGAGGAAGAATATAAATCGGCCAAAACGGATGAAAAAAAAATGTTTTTTTATATATTTTTTTGGATTTGTATTTTAGCAAAAAAGCAAGAAATATGTTTTTTTTTTTTTTTGCAAAATTGTCGCTCTTCTTTTGTTTATAGCGGCGATCAGAAATGACGCAGCGGTGATCAAATACCACCGAAAGAAAGCTCTATTTGTGGGAAAAAAAGGACGCAAATTTTGTTTGGGTACAACGTCGCACGACCGCGTCAGTTAAAGCGACGCAGTGCCGAATCGCAAAAAGTGCTCTGGTCCTAAAGGGGGAAATCCTTCCGGGGCTGAAGTGGTTAAATCGTGAGACGTGACACACCACAGAAAAGCCTAGCCGGAGGTGGACTAGTTTCACATCAGGTGTGTGAAACTAGTCCACCTCGCCTCTGGCTAGGCTCTTCTGTGGAGTGTCACGTCTCATGATTTCAGCATTCCAATAAAGGATTTTCTGTGAAGACGGCGTGCAGCCATCTCTCCTTTACCTAAGTACAGTGGGGACCTGGGGGGTGGGGTAGCTGTTAGTTCACCTTTAGGGCTCCTTTACACTTGCTTCAAAATTAGGCATTGGACGCTTTTTTAAAGCGCTCTGAAAGCCAATCAAAGCTCCTGTCACTAAATAAAATGGTTACCTTACAGTCCTGGTCACACGTTGTGTTTGCTTCGCTTCAAAAATGACCCCTTCACTTTCTTGGTGCTTCAAAGCATCTGCAAAGCCTCCATAGAAGTCTATGACAACCCTCGCTAACAGCACCTGCAGCTTTTGAGGGGCTTTCATTCAGCTTTAGCTTTGCTTTGTTTTCTAGGTATTGCAGGTATGAGACATATGAGGATGCACTGGGAAACCAACAAGTGAGCCAGACAACCGTCATCAGCAGTCACTTCCGGTTCATGTATATATATTCTGGGAGTCACATCTGGTGTGCAGGGAGGAGCAGCGGTAAGGTAAGCAGGGTCCGGACTGGAGCGTAGCAACTAGCATATGGCAAATGTGGTGTGCAACATGGGAATGCTATAGCAGAATGTGAGCGAGGACTGGAGAAAAAGGACTGAGCGGCAGAGGATCAGCAGAGCTGAGGGACCAGAGCAGGGGAAAGAAGCAGATGTCACATGTGGTGAGCAATATAGCGGGAGGTGAGCGGGGACCAGAGAAAGAGGAGGATCAGCAAAACAGGAGATTATTACTGAGTGGGGGATCAGCAGAGCTGAAGGTACTACTGAGCGGGGGATCTGCTAAATGAAGGTACTAATATGCTGGGGATCTGATGATGGAGGGTACTAACAAGCTAGGAAATCTGCTGAATGTGGGTACTAATAAGCTGGGGCTCTGCCGGGCCCCTTTAAAACAAACAGAAAATCAACACACACAGGGCATTTGCCAAGCTTCATTAAAGCTTTAAAAAAGCATCACTGAAGTGTCTGGTGCAGGTGTCACATGTTGTGCAGTGTGGAGCAGCAGGAAGATGAGCGGGGTCTGGACTGGAGCGGAGCAAATAGAAGACAGCACATGTGGTGTACAAAATGGGGACGCTATAGCAGAAGATAAGCAGATACCGGTAAAGAGGAGGATCGGCAAACCAGAGGATCAGCAGAGGTGGGGTTACTACTGAATGGGGGATCAGAAGAGCTGTGGGTTATTACAGAGTGAGGGATCAGCAGAGCTGGGGGTACTACTGAATGGGGCATCAGCAGAGCTGGGGGTACTACTGAGTGGGGTATCTGCTGAACGTGAGTACAAATAAGCTGGGGATCGGCTGAACGAGGGTACTAAGGAGCTGGGGATCTGCTGAATAGGTGTGCTAATGAGCTGGGGATCTGCTGAGTGGGGGTACTACGGAACTGGGGTTCTACTGGGCCCCTTTAAAACAAATAGAAAATCAACAAAAAGGGCATCTGCCAAGCTTCATTAAAGCTTCAAAATGCATCACAGAAGCATAAAAAAAAAAAATCACGTTGAAGCGGTAGGCACTATGTGTGTTAAAGTCAAAGCAAGTGTAAATGAGCCCTTACATTTTTTTCCCATAAAGATAAACAAACCCTTTAAACAAATTTCATTGCCGTATTCATAAATCAGCTCTGCAGTCCCCTCACATATCCGGTCCTTTCAATCTGAAGGGCATTGGTGAAATATTCAGATTTTAATCGCTAAAAGAATTTTTTTTATTTATTTTTTTTTTTTTTTTTTTTTTGCTAGAACAATGTATTTTCTGTTTTTTTTTTTTTTTTTGTTACACCAGAAAGAAACAGGTTAAACGCACGTCTTCTGTACATTTTATTTCTAACATTTTTTTTTTTTCAGACCGATGACTGGAAGACTGCAAAAAAGTTCAACTATTAAACATTTCATTTTTTTTTTTTATTTAATTAAAAAAAAAAAAAAAAAAATAAGGCTTCTTCCTTGATAAGGACATGGAGCAGACAAAGCTCAGACCGGGAAAGTCCAAACCAGCATAGAGAGAGAGGTTGGCGTTTCCTGCTCCATGGAGCCACCGGGGATCTCCCATGATGCCCCACTCCATTGGCATCTCTTGCAGCAAAAAAAAAAGTTAACCAAGAAAATTTTGGGCAACACATTCAAAAATAATAATAATAAAAAAAAAAGATCTGAATATAAAACATGAATTTACAGAAGATACATGAAAGTGTCTTTAGCAAGGGCTTCGGTTGTATTTTTTTTTTTTTTTCCGGGTTTTCTCAAAAAAAAAAAAAAAAACATGCATGACATAATTAATAACAAACAACTCGATTATTTTATTTTTATTTTTTTTTTTTACGAAAATATCACTATTCACTCTAAGCTTTTAGTAGACAGAGTTCTTTCTGGCATGTTTTGTAGCAGGCCACCTTTTTTTTTTTTTTTTATATCCCCGGAGCCGGGGCTGGGGTGGCTTGACAGTTTCACTGACATACAGTGGAGAGAACCGAGCGTAGAAAGCCTTTCGATGGGATTTGTTTTTTTTTTTTGTTCAGAGAGAATATATATGCAAAAATAATCCAAGGCTTAGCAGTGCCGCTGAAGGGTGCAAGAGGTTTGGCTGAAAGCTGTAGGCTGAAGATGGATAGGATCCAAAGTACGCCACTTGAGCTGCTTGTGTGACGGAGGCACCGGGATGAAGGCGAGGCGCACAGGAAAGGGAAATTTCGGAGGGTGTTTGGGTGAAAGGAAGGAGAGCGGAGGATGTTAAAAGCATGGGGTGGTGGAGAAAGAAACAAAGACATTGTTAGTGCTGACAGATTTACTAGAGAATACACATTTAGTACAAGAACAAGGTAAATAAAACTTGCTGAACGGGCCTTTTTCTGACAAGTTTACCAACAGTATACATCGCTCTGTCTTGCCATGAATAAGGAACTTTGGTTGGCGAAACGCGTTAGCTTGTACGGCTTTACCCTAACCATGCAGCTAAAAAGTAGAAGATTGGACCTGATTCCTGTGTGCCGGCTCATCTTTTATTTTTTCACCTTTTTTCTGACAAGTTTGCCAGCAGGATACACCGCTCTGTCTTGCCGTGAACAAGGCACTTTGGTTGGCGAAACGCGTTCGTTTGTACTGCTTTACCCTAACCATGCAGCTAAAAAGTAGAAGATTGGACCTGATTCCATTGTGCCGGCTCATCTTTTATTTTTTCACCTTTTTCTGACAAGTTTACCAGCAGTATAAACCGCTCTGTCTTGCCATGCACAAGGCACTTTGGTTGCCGAAACGCGTTAGCTTGTACGGCTTTACCCTAACCATGCAGCTAAAAAGTAGAAGATTGGACCTGATTCCATTGCGCCGGCTCATCTTTTATTTTTTCACCTTTTTCTGAAAAGTTTACCAGCAGGATACACCGCTCTGTCTTGCCGGGAACAAGGCACTTTGGTTGCCGAAACGCGTTCGTGTGTACGGCTTTACCCTAACCATGCAGCTAAAAAGTAGAAGATTGGACCTGATTGCAGTGTGCCTGCTCATCTTTTATTTTTTCACTTTTTTCTGACAAGTTTACCAGCAGGATACACCGCTCTGTCTTGCCATGAACAAGGCACGTTGGTTGCCAAAACGCGTTAGTTTGTACTGCTTTACCCTAACCATGCAGCTAAAAAGTAGAAGATTGGACATGATTCCATTGTGCCGGCTCATCTTTTATTTTTTCATCTTTTTCTGACAAGTTTGCCAGCAGGATACACCGCTCTGTCTTGCCGTGAACAAGGAACTTTGGTTGGCGAAACGCGTTAGTTAGTACGGCTTTACCCTAACCATGCAGCGATAAAGTAGAAGATTGGACCTGATTCTTTTATTTTTTTCACCTTTTTCTCACACTTGTCAAAATCTGAATTTTTGGCTAGAAAATGACTTAGTACCCCCAAATATTATATATTCTTTTAGCAGAGACCCTTGAGAATAAAATTGCGGTCGTTGCAATTTTTACAGCGCCTTGAAAAAGTATTCATACCCCTTGAAAATTTCCCACATTTTGTCATGTTACAACCAAAAACGTAAATGTATTTTATTGGGATTTTTAGTGGACCTCCAGCTGTTGCAGAACTACAAGTCCCATGAGGCATAGCAAGGCTCTGACAGCCATAAGCATGACACCCAGAGGCAGAGGCATGATGGGACTTGTAGTTTTGCAACAGCTGGAGGTCAGCTAATTGCATATCCCTGATAGACTGACACAAAGTGGCTCATAATTGTGAAGTGGAAGGAAAATGATAAATGATACAAATAAATCTGTGAAAAGTGTGGGGGGCATTTGTATGGCGCCCCCTGGAGTCAATACTTTGTAGAACCGCCTTTTTCTGCAATTACAGCTGCAAGTCTTTTTGGGGAGGTCTCTACCACAGTGGTTCTCAACTCCGGTCCTCAGGACCCCCTAACAGGCCAGGTTTGCAGGATAACTGAAATACATCACAGGTGATATAATTTGCTGCTCAGTGATTGCAGTATTCTAGTCTGCATCTCCCCAAGGTAATACTTAAAATCTGGCCTGTTGGTGGGTCCTGAGGACCGGAGTTGAGAAACACTGCCCTACCAGCTTTGCCCATCTAGAGAGGACGTTTTTGCCCATTCGTCTTTGCAAAATACCCCAAGCTCTGTCAGATTGGATAAATGAAGACAAAGAGCGCCAGACCTAAGTGCAGTAAATATGACCACAATTTATTATGCAAAGTTAAGAAAGATGGGTACAAGGTTAAAAAAAGAGATAAAGCATGATAGCGGCGGGGGCCGGGTGACTGTGCCACATTCCCATCGCTATCCTGCACTGATGTTCGGCTGGAGCTGTGTGGGGAGTGGCAGGTCGGCTGGCCAAGGTCGTCTGTGTGCTCTGTAGCTCGCCTGGAACGCGCTAGAGCGGGGGAATGGAGACCGGAAGTTCGGCGCACCGGAAGTGATGTCAGTAAGCAATGGGGCGACGCGTTTCAATACATCACGTATTGTGGGAGGTCCCGGTGACATCATCTGTGAGTCACCCAGTCCTTCCCTGAGCCACTCCCAGCCCAGAATCTAAACAACCAGGCCTGCATATTTTCAGGCCTGGCTAAATTTTGCCTCACCTAACCAAGCTTCTTACTCTAGCTCCTACCTAAGTAGAGGGCGCTACATCAGTTAGGGGTATCAGAGTAAAGGGGGCGCCATACAAATGCCCCCCACACTTTTCACAGATTTATTTGTATCGTTTATCATTTTCCACTTCACAATTATGAGCCACTTTTTGTCAGTCTATCACAGTGTTTTTCAACTCCAGTCCTCAAGGCACACCAACAGGTCATGTTTTCAGGATTTCCCTCAGATGAAACAGCTGTGGTAATTACTAAGGCAGTGAAACTGATCAAATCACCTGTGCAAACTCATGGAAATCCTGAAAACATGACCTGTTGGTGTGCCTTGAGGACTGGAGTTTAAAAACACTGGTCTATCACATGAAATCCCAATAAAATACATTGACCTTTTTGGTTGTAACATGACAAAAATAGGATTTTTTGACTTACCATAAAATCCTTTTCTCTAAATTAATTGACGGACGCAGCCTCTTATTCTTGACACGTGGGGTTTATGCACCTTTTACCAGGAGTGGACTAGGCAGAACGAAGTTCAGAAAAAGCAAAGCTGGGCCCTCCTCACTCAGTGTATAACCCCTCCACCCTGCCAAGCACACCAGTCCGTAACAAGCATTGCGAACACAACACAGAGGGGTGGGTGCTGCGTCTGTCAATGAACTCAGAGAAAAGGATTTTACGGTAAGTCAAAAAATCCTATTTTCTCTTACGTTCATTGACAGACGCAGCCTCTTATTCTTGACATGTGGGGACGTCCCAAAGCAGTGTCAAACCAAAGAGGAGTGGGTAAACCATAACAACTGTACCCAACAGAATTTTCCGGGAGGAGCCAGCCGCGCCTACGCCGCCGCCTGCAAAACTTTGCAGCCAAAAGCAGCATTCGAAGATGCTGACTCATCAACTTTGTAAAATTTAACAAACGTGTGCGCCGAGGCCCAAGTGGCCGCCTTGCACACCTGAGACACCGACGCTTGGTGTCGGAAAGCCCAGGAAGTACTAATCGCCCTGGTGGAATGAGCCGTGACCGGAAAGGGGGGTTCTTGCTCCCGAACCTCAAACGCATGGGTCACAGTCTGTCTGATCCAATGGGATACAGTAGCCGATGAGGCCGCCAAACCTTTGCGCGGACCTTCCGCCAACACAAAAAGCGCATCCGACCTCAGAAATGGAGCCGTTGCTGACAAACACACCCGCAGAGCCCTCACTACGTCCAAGGAATGCAAAGCAATCTCCTTAGGATGTGACGGGCGCGGGCACAACGAAGGGAGGACAATGTCCTCATTAATGTGAAAAGAGGAAACCACCTTTGGTAGAAACGAAGGGGAAGGACGCAGCACCGCCTTGTCCTTATGAAGGACCAAGTAGGGAGACCTACATGACAAAGCCGCCAATTCAGACACCCGCCTAGCGGATGTAATGGCCACCAAAAAGGCCACCTTTTGTGATACCAGTTGTAAGGGAATATCCCCGATCCTCTCATATGGCGGTTTCTGCAGTACAGAAAGCACCAAATTCAAATCCCACGGCGCCAAAGGCGACCGTACCTGAGAAGCCACATGGCATACCCCCTGTACCAATGTACGAATCAAAGAATGCGTCGCTAACGGACGCTGAAACAGAATTGCCAGAGCAGAAATCTGTCCTTTGAGTGTGCTCAATGCTAAACTTGTGATCCAGGCCTTGCTGAAGAAAGGCCAGCACCCGAGTCCCCGAAAAAAGGACGGGGGTTCCAACCCCCCCGCCTCGCACCAGGCAATATAAGCTTTCCAGGTGCGATGATAAATCTTGCGCGAAATGCACTTGCGCGCCTTAACTGCTTCCCGACCGCGCGCCGTCTTTTCACGGCGGCAGTCGGGGAGCTGGGCGCGAATCGCCGTAAATATACGGCGATTTGCATATTGGCCACCAGGGGACGCGGCCGCCGCGCGCGCGCAGGGGACCACCGGTTATACGTTTAGCGGCATATAAATGCCGCTAAGCGCGGGTCGAGGGGCTGACGGCGGCACTTTTCTGCCGCGCGCCAGCCCTTCGTCAATTCCGCGCGTTCACGTAAAGCGCGTTCTAAATAGTAGCGTGGACCTTTCGAATATAACGGACCACGCTCCGCCCCCCCAACCTTGGGGGCAGGAAAAAAGCCCCTGAGCCCACGACCGGAAAGAAGTCGTTCCGGACCTAGTGTTCAAATCGTAACTCGTGTGAGTTTCCTGTCTAAAGACGAGACCGTTAAGACAAAGTCGCAGGCAATCGCTGCGTAAGAAACTAAGCATGTAACCATGTCCCCCATACGGTACACCGAAG
>BLSH010256752.1:320583-335446 GCA_018402905.1 Glandirana rugosa
AAAAAAAAAAAAAAAACCCCAGAAATGAATTCTCATCATCCGTAAACGCGGCCACTTTTGCGCAAACCAATCAATAAACGCCGATTGCGATTTTTTTTATCGCAAATATGAGGAAGAATATAAATCGGCCAAAAACGGTGAAAAAAAATGTTTTTTTATATTTTTTTTTTGGATTTGAATTTTAGCAAAAAGTAAGAAATTTGTGTTTTTTTGCAAAATGGTCGCTCTTCTTTTGTTTATAGCGGCGATCAGAAATGACGCAGAGGCGATCAAATACCACCAAAAGAAAGCTCTATTTGTGGGAAAAAAAGGACGCAAATTTTGTTTGGGTACAACGTCGCACGGCCGCGCAATTGTCAGTTAAAGCGACGCAGTGCCGAATCGCAAAAAGTGCTCTGGTCCTAAAGCTGCAAAACCTTCCGGGGCTGAAGTGGTTAAGCATGGTGGGGATCACTGACTCAGAGACACCCCTATCCCTCAGTACCTGGGACTCAATAGCCAGGCCGTCAAAGCCAGGGTAAAGCAGGGTGTGGGCTGGGTCCCTGCGACAGCAGATCTTCGCAAAGCGGGAGCCGCCAGGGGATATCTGTTACCATCCGCACCACGTCGGCGTACCAAGGACGCCAAGGCCAATCCGGAGCCACCAGGATTGTCGGGATTCCCTCCACTTCTATCCTGCGCAGCAGCCGCGGTAGAAGTTTGAGAGGAGGAAAGGCATACAGAAGCCGGTACCGAGACCATGGGGCCACCAGGGCGTCCGTGGCTACCGCCAACGGATCACTTGTCCTGTACACAAAGGTCTGTACCTTGTGATTGAATCGGGACACCAGTAAGTCCATGTCTGGCGTGCCCCACCTTTGGCAAATCTGGTGGAACACTGCTGGGTGCAGGGACCATTCTCCCTGATTCAGTGTCTGGCGACTGAGAAAGTCCGCCTGCCAATTTTCTACGCCTGGAATGTATATGGCGGAGATTGCCGGCACGTGAAGCTCTGCCCACCTCAGAATGTGGGCCGCTTCCACAGCTGCCACCGAGCTCCTTGTTCCGCCCTGATGGTTCACGTACACCACGGCCGTGGCGTTGTCCGACTGAACCCGAACCGGGAGGCCGCGCAGCCTCGCCAACCAGTGGGAGAGGCACAGCCTGATCGCCCGTAACTCCAGCACATTGATCGGAAGGCGAGATTCCTGCGCCGACCATCGGCCCTGAGCAGATAATTGCCCCAGGACTCCTCCCCAGCCCGATAGGCTGGCGTCCGTCGTGATTATCGACCATTCCAGAGGAAAAAACGACTTCCCCAAGGTCAGTGCCGGGGCCCGAAGCCACCAGGCCAACGACCCCCTGGTCTGATGATCCAACCTGATCAGCTGATCCAGAGACAAGGAGACCTGTCCCACTGCAGCAGAATCGCCCGCTGCAGAAGCCAGGTGTGACTCTGGGCGGTATTGCCTCAAAGGCCGAGACCATGAGCCCCAACACCCGCATGCAGAAATGTAAGGAGGACCACCGTCGTGACAGCAGAGTTCGCACCGCTGCTTGCAGCGTCAGCAACTTGGCAGGTGGAGGGAACACCCTCGCCTGCTCCATGTCCAAGATCAGGCCCAGATATTACAGGCGACAGGACGGGGTCAGCGTTGACTTCTGAAGGTTGATCAACCAGCCGAAGTGCCGCAGGGAGGTCAGGGTGATAGCAACATTGTCCTCCAGAGCCCACTCCGCTCGCAGGAGTAGACCGCCTAGGTACGCTACCACAGCAATGCCTCTCTGTCTCAGCAGAGCCAGCACCGGGGCCAACAGCTTGGTGAAGACCCGCGGAGCAGAGGCCAGACCGAAGGGAAGTGCCACAAATTGGTAGTAGAAATCACCTACAGCAAAGTGAAGGAAGCGCTGATGCCGGACACAAATGGGAATGAGAAGATAAGCGTCCCTGGTGTCCAGGGATGCCAGAAAGTCCCCCTGGTGCAGGGCGGCCACCACCGAACGGACTGATTCCATCCCGAATTTTCACGCCCTCACAAAGTGATTGAGTGCTTTCAGGTCCAGAACCGGTCTGAATCCATCTTTCTTTGGCACCACAAAGAGGTTTGAGTAGAACCCGCAAAACCTTTCCACCAGGGGGGACCGGCACAATTACCCCCTGTTCGGACAGTGCCTGGACAGCCCCTAACAGAGCCTGCCGATGCCCCGGAGGGAGTCTCAAATTTGATGGAAAGAAACTGTCCGGGGGCAGAGTGCGAAACTCTATCTTGTACCCGGAGGACACCACCTCTCGTACCCACAGGTCGGAGATGCGGGCGGTCCACGAACCCCAGAAGCCGGCCCCCCACCCGAGAGTCGGGCGGGGCAACCCATCATGCGGAGGAGGACTTTTCCTCTGTCTTTTCGGACTTGCGCTGCCAGGGCCGCTTACCGGTCCCTGCGGCAGCCTTGCCGGGCCGGGAGCCCTTGCCCGCTGAACTGGGAGCACGAAAAATCGCTTCTGGTCAGAGAACGAAGGTCCCTGTTTCCGGTGATGTTCCCGCCACTTGGGTTCTGGGAGGAAGGTAATCTTCGCCCCCGTGAAATCCTTAATGATTTCATCCAGCTGAGCCCCAAAAAGCCGACCGCCCAGAAAAGGCAGGTCTGTGAGGCCCTTCTTAGACGCACCCGACCAGCCCTTCTTGGTCACCCGACCAGCACCTCAGCCACAGCAGCTGTCTAATAATTACCGCAAACACGGACATTTTTGACAGCATAGGAACTAAGTCCAGGGCTGCACTACAAAGGTATCGAAGACCCTGCACAAGCTGGTCCGCCCGTTGCACCGATTCTGGTGAATACCCGAAGTCCCCCAGATCTTTGTGCAACTCTGTCACACACTCTGTGGGCGACTGTGCCAACATGGCCGACGCCAGAGCCGACCTCATGGCTGCCCCCGCCACCAAGAACAATGCCTTGGACACTGCTTCTGTCCGCCTATGGGCCGGATCCTTAAAGCAGTGTTTCCCAACCCAGTCCTCAAGGCACACCAACAGGTCATGTTTTCAGGATTTCCCTCAGATGAAACAGCTGTGGTAATTACTAAGGCAGTGAAACTGATCAAATCACCTGTGCAAAATAATGGAAATCCTGAAGACATGACCTGTTGGTGTGCCTTGAGGACTGGGTTGGGAAACACTGCCTTAAAGGATGGCGACCCTTCCATGGGAATGGTGGTAGCCTTGTTCAGGCAGGCCACCGGCGGATCCATGCCCATTTCTGTATTAGGCTGTCCTCAAAGGGATAGCGCACTGAAAAACGTTTTGGAGGAGTGAAGGAATTTTGCGGACGCTGCCATTCCTTATACACAAACTGATCAAAATATTGGACATAGGGAAACACCCTAGGAGCACGGGTTGGCTTACGGGACCCAAAAGCGTAAACCTTCTCTCAGCCTGGTCCTGCCACAGTGAATCACGGACGGCTGCAACCACGGAGCCTACCAACGTGCTACTGAGGCCACCTGGTCCTCTTCACCATCCGATTGCTCCAGTTCCCCGTCCGAGAGCTCCACGGGGTTCCTGTGCCAACAGAGCCCCCTTCATGCTCCGATTCCTCCCCTGAAGATGGAGGCGGGGGTGGACGCTTCTTTGCCACCCCCCTACAACGGATCAGTTCAACCCGGGCGAAAAAATCTTCCCGGATGGAAGTCAATTTGTCAAGGGGAACCACAGGTCCCAGAGCAGCCTGAGCTTCAGCGGTCCCCTCCGTTGAAGAAACTGCCGGTTCAGCCGCCATTGCGCCACCCCAGGACACCTATGAGGCCTACAGGCCATATAGCCCCCCCAGTACACCCCCACAAATTGCCCCCACAGAGCAACCGGGAATACCCAGGAGGACCCACACCACCGCCACCAGCACCCCAGGGAGAAGCCAGCTATACTTGCACATCTCTGCCCTCCTGCTGCTGCTGCTGTCCCATGCACCGCTGAAGAGGAAGAGAGAAACGGCACCAAACACATGTTTTTCCTATCCAGGAGACCAACCAAAAATGGCCGCCGAGCAGCCACACGAGGCTAAACCAGCCACAAAATGGCCACGGCTACGGCAAAATCCCGGCCAGCCGCGACTACGGCAAAATGGCGGCGATCGCCGCATGGGCAGCTAGCAGCAGGTAGCGGGGGGTGCGGGCGAGCGGGGGGGGGGGAGAGGGGACACCAGGCCACCTATACCCCACACTGGGAATGGAACCGCTAGCCTCCCCCCCTCCGCACCCCAGGTAGGGGGAGGGGGGGCGACTCACCCTTCCTTGATGGGCGTAGCGGGTAGCCACCCGATGCAGACCTGCCTCCCCCCAGGTGGGGAGGGACGCTGCCGGCCATGCGACCCCTGGACGCAAGCTGCAGCCCGGCCACTTGGTATGCAGGTGGGGCGTTTAACCCACCGGCCCCCGCACGGAACGGGGCACGATGCAGCGGACCCCGCGTACAGCTAAGGGTGGCTCGCCTCCATCGGCCGTGCTGGGGAGATCTCCAGGATTCGAGATATCCAGAGTATCGCCCAGCTGGCTACTTGATTGCAATCTTCATGAGATAACTTGAGCAAAAAGATAAAAAAAAGATTGGGGAACCGCAGGTCCCAGCAGGGAACGAGGTCTAACTCCTTGCACTAGGCAGAAAAGACTGGTGTGCTTTGCAGGGTGGAGGGGTTATACACTGAGTGAGGACGGCCCCCTGGGAGGGGCCAGCTTTGCTTTTTCTGAACTTCGTTCTGCTTAGTCCACTCCTAGTGAAAGGTCCATAAACCCCACGTGTCATGAATAAGAGGCTGCATCTGTCAATGAACGTAGGAGAAATGTGGAAAATTTTAAGGGGTATATGTCACATAAAAATCCCCCCATTGGTCTTACTTCAGTAGATCCCCCCCCCAACACTTTTTTTGGTCTTACCAGATCTCCAGAAGTTTGAAAAAATACTACTGCTAGGTGAGGGCCTCTTATTATACACTATATTACCAAGGGTATTGGGACACCCGCCTTTACACACACATGAACTTTAATGGCATCCCAGTCTTAGAACAAGAAGGCCCGGCTCGCAGTCTCCGCTCTAATTCATCCCAAAGGGTGTTCTATCAGGGTCAGGCCAGGCAAGTTCCTCCACCCCAAACTCACTCACCCATGTCTTTATGGACCTTGCTTTGTGCACTGGGCCAAACCATTTGGTGGAGGGGGGGATTATGGGGTGGGGTTGCTTTTCAGGGGTTGGGCTTGGCCCCTTAGTTCCAGTGAAGGGAACTCTTAAGGCGTCAGCATACCAAGACATTTTGGACAATTTCATGTTCCCAACTTTGTGGGAAGAGTTTGGGGATGGCGCCTTCCTGTTCCAACATGACTGCCCACCACTGCACAAAGCAAGGTCCATAAAGACATGGATGAGCGAGTTTGGGGTTGAGGAACCTGACTTGTCTCAGGCGCTGCCCCCTCTATTCCATGCACCCAGCCCCTAATCTACTTGCAGGGCACCGGGCGCATGGATTCCAATGTTTTTTTTTTTTTGAAGCACATGATTAGAGCCTGAGGCTCTGATTGGCTTCAAAAAGAGCGCACTGCACCCTGAGCCCACCCAGTTGGTTGACAATAGCGAATAAATATTCCTTATTGTCTTCCTGATTGTTTCAGGACTTCCAGCCAATAGGGTCTCAGGACCCACTTCTGGGAGGAGAAGCAATGGCCCCAGAGCATGGAGAGAGGAGTGAGATCCTTGTCAGCTGCCTCCTAAGGTAAGGAGACCTTGGATCACCGTCTGCCTCCCGCGCACATGGGTGGGGGGGGGGTGGCATTGGTCCCCTCCCCCACACAAAATATTGACCACCTACCGCCATTGCTGCCCAGGAACAAGATCATTTATGGGTCCAGTGATATTTTGCCTTCTTCTTCAACTATCTTTTTCAATCTGGATGATTTCATCCTCTCTGGGACTGGTCAGGAGTTATCTAGGCTTCCTTAGTTTTGTAAAAGCTTGTGAAGTTAGTGATTGTGTTTTGCTTGAATTTGGATTTGGACTGTACATTCAGATAAAGTGTATAGGAAAACAGGAATTACACTTACCGTTAATATTTCCCAATAATTTACATAAGAGCACATACCATTCCTTCCTATCTACCTTCATATACCCTCACCGCCACTTTATTAAGTACACCTTGCTAGTAGCGGGTTGGACCCCCTTTGGCCTTCATTCTTCGTGGCGTAGATACAACAAGGTGGTGGAAACGTTCCTCCATAGTGACATGATAGCATCACACTGTTGCTGAAGATTTTCCACCACCTCCCAAAGGTGCTTTATTGGATCTGGTGAGTGTGGAGGCCATTGGATCTGGTGAGTGTAGAGGCCATTGGATCTGGTGAGTGTTGAGGCCATTGGATCTGGTGAGTGTGGAGGCCATTGGATCTGGTGAGTGTGGAGGCCATTGGGTCTGGTGAGTGTGGAGGCCATTGGGTCTGGTGAGTGTGGAGGCCACTGGATCTAGTGACTGTAGAGGCCATTGGATCTGGTGAGTGTGGAGGGCATTGGATCTGGTGAGTGTGGAGACCATTGAGTACAGTGACCTCATTGTCCAGTGGTGAGATGATTGGAGCTCTGTGACATGGTGCATTATCCTGCTGGAAGGAGCCATCAGAAGATGGGGACACTGCAGTCATAAAGGGATGGACATGGTCAGCAACAATACTCAGGTAGGCCGTGGCGTTTAAATGATGCTCAGTTGGTACTAAAGGGCCCAAAGTGTGCCCATCCCCCACACCATTACACCACCACTACCAGCCTGAACCGGTGATACAAGGCAGGGTGGATCCATGCGTCAGATTCTGACCCCACCATCTGAATGTCGCAGCTGAAATCCAGACTCATCAGACCAGGCAACATTTTTCCAATCTTCTATTGTCCAATTTTGGTGATCCTGTGCCAGTTGTAGCCTCAGTTTCCTGTTCTTAGTGGCACCTGGTGTGGTCTTCTGCTGCTGTAGCCCAACTGCTTCAAGGTTGTGCGTTCAGAGATGGTATTCTGCATATTTTCTCTTTTTCCCACCATTCTCTGTAAACCCGAGAGTTGGTTGTGTGTGAAAAGCCCAGAAATACTCAGACCAGCCCGCCTGGCACCAACAACCATTCCACGTTCAAAGTCACTTCAATCCCCTTTCTTCCCCATTCTGATGCTCGGTTTGAACTTCAGCAAGTCGTCTTCACCACGTCTAGATGCCTAAATGCATTGAGTTTCTGCCATGTGATTGGCTGATTAGCAATTTGTGTTACCAAGAAATCGAACAGGTGTACCTAATAAAGTGGCCAGTGGGTGAATTTTATTGGCTTATATGCGTCTCTCCTTTTGTTGATCTGTGTAATATCTACACAATGCTGGGATTGCTGGGAAATGTGGGGGAGGTGCTGAAAATCTAATTTTCTTTTGTTTGTTCTCGTTAAGGGAGAAGATTCCTCTCTCAGGTCTGCTGATGATGGAGATTCCAAGGAAATATCATTACCGGCGGTGAGTGTAATTCTCATTTCCTTACATATCTGATAGCAGGAACTTGCTCTGAGCATTGATTTTTTTTTTTCGTTGGGCTCATGCTACTACTACGTCTTTAGAGACAGAATAAGTGAATGGGTTATTATAATTATACTTTGTATCATCAATAAAGCATATGTAGCTATGACCACTTAAAGTGGCTGTAAACCCTTCCATAGAAGTGACTGGCCTCAGGTGATACACAGAGATGAAACACATCCTCCTACATAAGTTGTACCTGTTTATCTGCCATTCTCTCCTCTACAGCCTTTTAAAGCACACAGTTTAACCAGCAGGTTTTCCCCCCTTACTGACCAGGCCATTTTTTTTAGCGATTCGGCACTTTAACTGACAATTGCGCGGTCGTGCGATGTTGTACCCAAACAAAATTGATGTCCTTTTTTTTCCCCACAAATAGAGCTTTCTTTTGGGGGTATTTGATCACCTCTGTGGTTTTTATTTTTTGCGCTAGAAACAAAAAAACACCGACAATTTTGGAAAAAAAAACTGTATTTTTTACTTTTTGCTATAATAAATATCCAAAAAAAAAACAAATTAAAAAAAAAAACGAATTTCTTCCTTCTTCCTCAGTTTGGGCCGATGTACAGTATCTCACAGAAGAAAGTACACCCCTCACATTTTTGTAAATATTTTATTCTATCTTTTCATGTGACAACACTGAAGAAATGACACTTTGCTGCAATGTAAAGTAGTGAGTGTACAGCTTGTATAACAGTGTAAATTTACTGTCCCCTCAAAATAACTCAACACACAGCCATTAATGTCTAAACTGCTGGCAACAAAAGTGAGTACACCCCTAAGTGAAAATGTCCAAATTGGGCCCAATTAGCCATTTTCCCTCCCTGGTGTCATGTGACTCATTCGTGTTACAAGGTCTCAGGTGTGAATGGGGAGCAGGTGTATTAAATTTGGTGTTATCGCTCTCACTCTCTCATACTGGTCACTGGAAGTTCAGCATGGCACCTCATGGCAAAGAGCTCTCTGAGGATCTGAAAAAAAAGAATTGTTGCTCTACATAAAGATGGCCCCTAGGCTATAAGAAGATTGCCAAGACCCTGAAACTGAGCTTCAGAACGGTGGCCAAGACCATACAGCGGTTTAACAGGAGAGGTTCCTCTCAGAACAGCGCCTCGCCATGGTCAACCAAAGATGTTGCGTGCAGTGCTCAGCGTCATATCCAGAGGTTGTCTTTGGGAAATAGACGTATGAGTGCTGCCAGCATTGCTGCAGAGGTTGAAGGAGTGGAGGGTCAGCCTGTCAGTGCTCAGACCATATGCTGCACACTGCATCAAATTGGTCTGCATGGCTGTCGTCCCAGAAGGAAGCCTCTTCTAAAGATGATGCACAAGAAAGCCTGCAAACAGTTTGCTGACTACAAGCCAACTAAGGGCATGGATTACTGGAACCATGCCCTGTGGTCTGATGAGACCAAGATAAACTTATTTGGTTCAGATGGTGTCAAGCGTGTGTGGTGGCAACCAGGTGAGGAGTACAAAGACAAGTGTGTCTTGTCTACAGTTAAGCATGGTGGTGGGAGTGTCACGGTCTGGGGCTGCATGAGTGCTGCCAGCACTGGGGAGCTACAGTTCATTGAGGGAACCATGAATGCCAACATGTACTGTGACATACTGAAGCAGAGCATGATCCCCTCCCTTCAGAGACTGGGCAGCAGGGCAGTATTCCAACATGATAACGACCCCAAACACCTCCAAGACCACTGCCTTGCTAAAGAAGCTGAGGGTAAAGGTGATGGACTGACCAAGCATTTCTCCAGACCTAAACCCTACTGAGCATCTGTGGGGCATCCTCAAACGGACAGTGGAGGAGGGGAAGGTCTCTAACATCCACCAGCTCTGTGATGTCGTCATGGAGGAGGGGAAGAGGACTCCGGTGGCAACCTGTGAAGCTCTGGTGAACTCCATGCCCAAGAGGGTTAAGGCAGTGCTGGAAACTAATGGTGGCCACACAAAACAATGACACTTTGGGCCCAATTTGGACATTTTCACTTAGGGGTGTACTCACTTTTGTTGCCAGCGGTTTAGACATTAATGGCTGTGTGTAGAGATATTTTGAGGGGACAGCAAATTTACACTGTTATACAAGCTGTACACTCACTACTTTACATTGTAGCAAAGTGTCATTTCTTCAGTGTTGTCACATGAAAGGATAGAATAAAATATTTACACAAATGTGAGATAGTATATATTCTTCTACATATTTCTGTTTTAAAAAAAATAACAATAAGTGTCTATTGATTGGTTTGCGCAAAAGTTATCGCGTTTACAAACTATGGGATAGATTTATGGAATATTTTTACTAGTAATGCCGGCGATCAGTGACTTATAGCGGGACTGCGACATTGCGGTGGGCAAATCGGACATTGGCACTGTTTGGGGACATTACACTTGCCTTACTTTATACACAAATACATTTGGAGAGATCAAAAAATGAAAGGAAAAAGATCCAATATGTTTCGTTCTCTTAACGGAGAGCTTCATCAGGGGTGCATAAAGTAATAAAAATGTAATGTTTGTCCATCAACCCATCGTTTCCTTTTTTCCCCCTATTTTGGAAACCATGCGGTGATGGACAAACATTACACTTTTCTTACTTTGTGAACAAATACATTTGGAGAGATCAAATAAAGAAATGAAAACGGAACATGTTTCACTCTCTTAATGGAGAGCTTCATCAGGGGTGCATAAAGTATGAAAAGTGTAATGTTTGTCCATTAACCCATTGTTTCCTTTTTTCCCCCTTTTTTGGAAACCACGTGGTGATGGGCAAACATTACACTTTTCTTACTTTATGTACAAATACATGTGGAGAGATCAAATAAAGAAATGAAAAAGACAGAATGTTTTGCACTCTTAATGGAGAGCTTCATCAGGGGTGCATGAAGTAATTCAAATTTAATGTTTGTCCATCAGCCCATCATTTCCTTTTTCCCCCTGTTTCGGAAACCATGTGGTGATGGATAAACATTACACTTTTCTTATTTTAAGCATCCCTGACAAAGCTTTCCATCAAGAGAGCGAAACAAGTTGGGTCTTTTTTCTTTCTAATTTTGATCTCAACAAATTTGTTTTGATCTGTTGATAGGCACATAGTTCTTATTGAGGCGAGAACTGGGAACCCTTTATTCCTCTCTCATATTGAGCTCTGATCATTACACTTTTGTTATTTTAAGCACCCCTGACGAAGCTTTTCATCAAGAGAGCGAAACAAGTTGGGTCTTTTTTCTTTCTAATTTTGATTTCACCTAATTTGTTTTGATCTGTTGATAGGCACATAGTTCTTAGGGAGAACTGTGGACCCTTTATTCCTCTCTTGTATTGAGCTCTTATCTGGTCCTTTAAGGGAAGTGAGCACTACTGCAATTTGGGCAGAGGCTGGGACAGTTGATTTGTTGGGCTTCAGGCAGCTAATTAAAGTGGCCATAAACCTCAGACATGAAATATAAACAAAGCATATCCCTCTATAGTGTGTCCCTTCCCTCCAATCAGCTCTCAGAGCTCTCCTTACTGATGTAACTTCAGCCCCCGCCCCCTGCTTTTCAGAGCTCAGAAATCCTGTGTAAATTCTGCACTTTGATTGAGGAAAGGCCGCTGTAGATAAACAGGTACAACTTATTGGGCTTTGTTTCATCTTTACATATCACCTGAGGGCAGTCACTTCGCTGGGTATATGAAAGGGTTTACAACCACTTTAAGCCCTTCAGTATTCAATGTACCTGTGAGAATAGAGCCAAAGCCTGTCTATAGTACATGAGGAGTACCCTGCAGCGCCCCTCTTGTCTTGTGCCTCTGTAATACTGAGTGATTGTATAACCTGACGGCTAATTTACAGAGATATAAACATCTTTAGACCCGATTATTTGAGCCTTTAACATACCAGGAGGCTCATGTGGGAAGACTAAGAATCTTTGGGAGTCCCCTACCTTCTCCCCTTATGAGAGATAAGTATACACACATATACAGCTGATTGATGGACACATTGTAATAAAACTGTAATAAAAGTTAGGCTTTAACCCTTTTGGCCTCTTGGTGGGTGGATATGCCCACCCTCGTTTTGTTGGAGCGTTGGTAAAGAATCTGTCACTTTCAAGGTATTTCAAATATGGTGAGACATCAGCACCTTATATAATATATTATATTTATATTACACTGTGTATAAAAAGGTAACCTACCGACACAAGCTGTGCCAT
Source organism: Glandirana rugosa (assembly GCA_018402905.1). Lineage (NCBI taxonomy): Eukaryota > Metazoa > Chordata > Amphibia > Anura > Ranidae > Glandirana > Glandirana rugosa. Next base: position 332,329 of record BLSH010256752.1, read on the forward strand.
CTTCATTCGGCTCATAACCCCGGTTACATCTTCTATTGGGGCGACACTTGTAACCCCCATATGTGTTTATACAGACCGGCTTCTCTCTGGGGCAAAGAAATGGGAACTGTAGGCACTCGTCTGTGTCTGAAAATACAAGAAATGTTCCTATGACTTGCTGACAAACATTCATCAATGTGCTGTACAGTCTGATGTATAATATGTATTCAGGGCTGGCCCAAGACATTGCGCTGCCTGGGTCCAAGAATAAAATTCTGCCCCCACCCCCCCTCCAAAAAAAAAAAAAATAACAGCCACCAAAAGGCCCCCACAACCATTATTTTATATCATGATAATTAAAACTAAAATTACATTTATCAGGAAGTCAGATTTACATGCAACAGCACCTTGTCTATATGCAAAATTATATGACACACCATTATGTTCAATTGCAAGGGGCAGGCTAGGGTAGTACATAGGCAGGCTAGGGTAGTATATAGACAGGCTAGGGTAGTATATGGACAGGCAAGGGGGGTATAGGGGCAGGCTGGGGTAGTATATAGACAGGCTAGGGTAGAATATAGATAGGCTAGGGCAGTGTAGGGGGCGGGCTAGGGTAGTATAGGGTCAGGCGGAGTGGCCGAGGGCAGTTGTCAATATGACACACAAAAGTGCTTGAAAAAAAATCTTGGTCGTCAATATGTTGGGTAAATAGAAGAGAAGGAGAGGCAGCCATGGTTCAATTTGCTGCCTGGGTCCAATGGACCCACTGGGACCCATGGTAGGGCCAGCCCTGTATGTATTATAGAATATTTATAAATTATTATTATTATTAATAACAGTATTAAAATAATAATAATTATTAATTTGACCTGAAGCAATGGGTACAGGTTTCTACTCACTCCGATGGAAACTCCCTTGACCTTGTTTTCTCATACCCATGCGTTCCATGCAACTTCTCCAACAACCTTTTTCCCCTCTCCGACCACCACCTTATTCGTTTCTCTCTGCCCCTGTCTTGCACCACCTTTCCCTCCAACCGCCTAACCATCACCTGTAGAAACCTTTCACCAACTCAACACTTCTCTCCTCTATTCTGCTACTGACCACCTCTATGAAAAAATCTCACCCCTGTCCTGCCCCAACCAAGCCGCTGCCGTCTACAATAAATCCCTGTCCTCCACCGGGGATGAGCTCACTCCCCTCACCACACACAGAATCAGGCCTCGCCCCCTACAACCCTGGCAAACAGGTGACACCAGAAATCTCGAAAAACGCAGCCCTGCTCTTGAGCGTCTGTGGCACAAGATTAAGTCTCTCAAAGACTTCAACCAATACAAATCTGCCCTCCATAAATACAATTCTCGCCTCCACACTGCCAAGCAGACCTATTTTACTACTCTTATTAACACCTTCTCATCCAGTCCCCGTCAACTCTTCTCTGCCTTCAACTCTCTACTTCGTCCTCCACCTCTTCCGCCCACTAACACACTCACCGCCCTGGAGATTGCTAATCACTTCAAAAATAAGATTGATGCAATTCCTGATGAAATCTCCACTCTACAGGCATCTCCCCCAGTTGAAACCCCACATCAACGGGTACAACTGTCACTCCCTTTATTCAAACCTGTTACTATACAGGGTGGGCCATTTATATGGATACACCTTAATGAAATGGGAATGGTTGGTGATATTAACTTCCTGTTTGTGGCACATTAGTATATGTGAGGGGGGAAACTTTTCAAGATGGGTGGTGACCATGGTGGCCATTTTGAATCCAACTTTTGTTTTTTCAATAGGAAGAGGGTCATGTGACATCATACCTATTGGGAATTTTACAAGAAAAACAATGGTGTGCTTGGTTTTAACGTAATTTTATTCTTTCATGAGTTATTTACAAGTTTCTCTTTGTTTACAGCCATTGACATGTCGCTGAGGTTAACACGTGTGGAGCAGATAGAAATTGTGTTGATGTCTAGTGAACGCAGTAACCGGGTCATTGCAGCAGATTTCAATGCAAGACAGCCTACGAGACCACCCATCTCCCATGCTACAGTTAGCAAACTGCTTGCTAAGTTTCGTGAAACTGGTTCAGTGTTGGATTTGCCAAAATGTGGACGCATGAAATCTGTCAGCTAGCTTCATTCAGCAAGAGCCCACAGCGAAGCACTCGCCGCATGTCACTGAAGAGTGGCATTAGTCGAACATCCCTTTGGCCGATATTAGCTACTCACAAATGGCACCCTTACAAACTACAGCTACTGCAGCTACTGCAGCATCTCAACGAGGATGGCCCAGATCGGCGCACTGAATTTGCAGAATGGGCAAAACAAAAATTGGAACAGGACCCTCAGTTTACGCAGAAGATTTTGTTCAGTGATGAGGCAAACTTTTATGTGAATGGTGAAGTTAACAAACAAAACCACCGCTATTGGTCTGACACTAACCCACATTGGATAGATCCCTCCAAGACTGTTGGAACCAAAAAATTGATGGTATGGTGTGGTATATGGGGTACAGAGATAGTGGGGCCATTCTTCATCAATGGAAACCTCAAGGCCACTGGATATGCAAAATTTCTACATGATGATGTGTTTCCCTCTTTATGCACTGAAGCTGGCATGTTCCCTGTGTTTTTCCAGCAAGATGGTGCACCACCACTTTATGGGTGTCAGGTTCGAGCATTCCTAGATGAACAGTTTCCTGGAATGTGGATTGGTCGTCGTGGGCCAGTTGAATGGCCCCCAAGGTCTCCCGATCTGACCCCCTTAGACTTTTATCTTTGGGGTCAAGTGAAGGCAATTGTCTATGCTGTGAATATACGAGATGTGCAGCACCTGAAACTACGGATACTGGAAGCCTGTGCTAGCATTTCTCCTGTGGTGTTGCTATCAGTGTGTGAAGAGTGGGAGAAGAGGGTTGCATTGACAATCCAACACAATGGGCAGCACATTGAACACATTTTATAAGTGGTCAGAAACTTGTAAATAACTCATGAAAGAATAAAGTTACGTTAAAACCAAGCACCATTGTTTTTCTTGTGAAATTCCCAATAAGTTTGATGTGTCACATGACCCTCTTTCTATTGAAAAAACAAAAGTTGGATTCAAAATGGCCAACTTCAAAATGGCCACCATGG
>BLSH010256752.1:351669-366004 GCA_018402905.1 Glandirana rugosa
ATACACAGAATATAACTGGATATTAACATTTATAAGTAATAACACCAGAGATTGTTGATCCAGGGACTTGCCTTATGGGATCAGGAAGAATTTTTTTTCCTCTGTTGGAGTAAATGTGATTATGTTTTATAGGGTTTTGATGACTTCTCCTGGATCAGGGGTCTCCATACTTTATAAACAAAGGGCCAGTTTACTGTCCTTCAGACACCAAGGGGCTGGAATGTGGTAAGTGGGAGTGAAAATACCACCGCATCAGTGGTAGTTACAGGCTTGGTGGTCCGTTGGAGAACATAAATTACATAGCTCCGGTGGTCAGTAGGAGAAGGAATAATGCCCCATCATTGGTGTCAGTGGGAGGAATAGTGACCCATCATTGGTGTCAGTGGGAGGAATAGTGCCCCATCATTGGTGTCAGTGGGAGGAATAGTGCCCCGTTGTTGGTGTCAGTGGGGGGAATAGTGCCCCATCATTGGTGTCAGTGGGAGGAATAGCGCCCCATCATTGGTGTCAGTGGGAGGAATAGTGCCCCATCATTGGTATCAGTGGGAGGAATAGTGCCCCATGTTTGGTGTCAGTGGGAGGAATAGTGTCCAATCATTGGTATCAGTGGGAGGAATAGTACCCCATCATTGGTATCAGTGGGAGCAATAGTGTCCCATCATTGGTGTCAATGGAAGGAATAGTGCCCTGTCATTGGTATCAGTGGGTGGAATAGTGCCCCATCATTGGTGTCAGTGGAAGGAATAGTGCCCCATCATTGGTATCAGTGGGAGGAATAGTACCCCATCATTGGTATCAGTGGGAGCAATAGGGTCCCATCATTGGTGTCAATGGAAGGAATAGTGCCCCATCATTGTTGTCAGTGGGAGGAATAGTGCCCCATCATTGGTGTCAGTGGGTGTAATAGTGTCCCATCATTGGTGTCAGTGGAAGGAATAGTGCCCCATCATTGTTGTCAGTGGGAGGAATAGTGCCCCATCATTGGTGTCAGTGGAAGGAATAGTGCCCCATCATTGGTATCAGTGGGAAGAATAGTAGCCCATCATTGGTATCAGTGGGAGCAATAGTGTCCCATCATTGGTGTCAATGGAAGGAATAGTGCCCCATCATTGGTGTCAGTGGAAGGAATAGTGCCCCATCATTGTTGTCATTGGGAGGAATAGTGTCCCATCATTGGTGTCAGTGGAAGGAATAGTGCTCTATCATTGGTGTCAGTGGGAGGAATAGTGTCCCATCATTGGTATCAGTGGGGGGAATAGTGCCCCGTCATTGGTGTCAGTGGGAGGAATAGTGCCCCGTCATTGGTGTCAGTGGGAGGAATAGTGCCCCGTCATTGGTGTCAGTGGGAAGAATAGTGCCCCATCATTGGTATCAGTGGGAGGAATAGTGCCCCATCATTGGTATCAGTGGGAGGAATAGTGACCCTTGATTGGTGTCAGTAGAGTGTCAGGAACTGTGCTCCGCCTCTGCTGATAGTTGGAGAAATAATGCCTCAGGGGCCGGATAAAAGCAAGCAAATGGCCACATCCGGCCCCCAGGCTGCAGTTTGGAGACCCCTGATCTACTGTATAGTCTTGTCAGTGATTGTGGAGCTTGCTGCCTGTCAACAAGCCAGTAAGCATCAGTTTGATGCAAAGAACTAAGGCCCAACTGAGAAGTACTGAAGACGGCTTCATGCTGCCATGTTTCCAGCAATGTTATGAATTTTAGAGTAGACTGACAAGTTCAACCACACGGGAGAGCCAGACAACTTTTCTGCAAATAACATCCATAGGTGCCCCCAAAAACACAAAACAGATTATTAATTTTTCTTTAATTTTTACATTGTCCCTTTATTTTTATTTTTTTATATCACTTTTATTCCTATTACATGAAATGTAAATGGCCCTTGTAATAGAAATAAGGATGACAGGTCCTCTTTATGGAGAGATCTGGGGGTCAAAAAGACCCCAAATCTCTTCTTTACCTTTAAAAGCAAAAGATAAGAAAAAAACAAATTTAGATTTTTTGCTTTAAAAAAAAAAAAGAAAATTGTTTACTTCCAGCCTGGACAGGAAGTGACATCATGATGCTGCTCTGGTCCTCCAAGGCCAAAGAGGATCTACTCTTTGATCGCCTCTGGGACTAGCCAGCCGCACCGTCAGATCGTTTCTCGGGCGAACCGGTGGATACGGAAAGCCCAAGAAACACTGGCAAGCGGCGGGAGTGGCGGCTGCTTCTGAAAGCATCCCAGCGGAGTGGAACCCTTTCACGAGAGCCGCTGGCTGTAAGAAACGATACCTGGGTTATGGCTGATAGCTTCAGCCATAATCCCGGTAAACCTCTTCAAAACTGCAACATATATACAGTATATATACATTATATTACCAAAAGTATTGGGTTGGCCCACCCTTTGCAACTTTAACTCTTCTGGGAAGGCTGTCCACAAGGTTTAGGAGTGTCTATGGGAAGTGCAATTGTGAGGTCAGGCACTGATGTTGGATGAGAAGGCCTGGCTCGCAGACTCAGCTCTAATTCCTCCCAAAGGTGTTCTATTGTGGTGAGGTCAGGACTCTGTGCAGGCCAGTCAAGTTCCTCCACCCCAAACTCGCTCATCTGTGTCTTTATGGACCTTGCTTTGTGCAGTGGTCCAAACCATTTGGTGGAGGGGGGATTATGGTGTGGGGTTGTTTTTCAGGGGTTGGGCTTGGTCCCTTAGTTCCAGTGAAGGGAATACTTAAGGCGTCAGCATTCCAAGATGTTTTGAACAATTTCATGCTCCCAACTTTCTGGTAGTGTTGGGTGAACGGTTCGGCCCGAGGATGAGTTCAGGCCGAACATTTGCCTGTACGGCCTTTTGCTGAACACCTGAATTTGCAGGGTGTTCTCCAGGTGTTTGCCCCACCGAACACCCTTCAATGCACTGAACCCAAAACCCCCAAAATCCATACCAGACCCTTATCCGATCATGCAGCCCGGCAGAAAAGGAGTGGGGGGGGGGGACAAGCTAGTGCCCCCTTTCTCCTGAACCATACCAGGCCACATGCCCTCAACTTGGGGGGGTACTTTGGGGCAGGAGGGGCTCTGCCCCCCCCAAAGCACCTTGTCCCCATGTTAATGGGGACAAGGGCCTCCTCCCCACAGCCATGGCCAGTGGTTGTGGGGGTCCACGGGCGGGGGGCTTATCAGAATCTAAAAGCCCCCTTTAATAAGGGGGCCACCAGGTCCCAGCCACTTTCCCCTACGAATGGTTAGGGGTACATAGTACCCCTAAAAATGCATAAAGCTTCAAAATAGTATTTTGGTGAAATACCAACGTCCTTTATGATATATGTGGATAGATTGAAGTGGAGGCAACTAAGGACCTAAACGGTACATACAAATTGGTGCAACATTTTTTGTTAAAGAGATATAAATTTTATTACAAAGTTCATAAAAACAATCCAACGGGATATTGATGCATTTTAAGTACAAATACACACAATTGCTAACAAAGCACAAAACCTGAAACCGGCAGTTAGAGACCCAGAATACATTAGCCCCAAGGGTGGGGTCATATAGTGAGTTCATCCAACTTGCTCTTTGACATGTTTCGTGGCGGAACTGCTTCTTCAGAAAGGGCAGTTTCAGTGTTAGACAATTCTAAAGAAACAAAATAATTACATAAGAAATATATAAATATATATATATATTAAATAAAGCACCCCAACAAACCTGCATACAAGGAGATATTGTGAGGGACTTAATTTCATCTTCAGAGTACAAAAGTAATATTCCTGATGTCCTCCTGGGTGGGCTGACTGATGGCAAATATTACTTTTGTACTCTGAAGATGAAATTAAGTCCCTCCCAATATCTTCTATTTATTTATATATTCCTTGTGTAATAGTTTTGTTTCTTTAGAATTGTCTAACACTGAAACTGCCCTTTCTGAAGAAGCAGTTCCGCTGCGAAACATGTCAAAGTGCAAGTTGGATGAACTCACTATATGACCCCACCCTTGGGGCTAATGTATTCTGGGTCTCTAACTGCCGGTTTCAGGTTTTGTGCTTTGTTAGCAATTGTGTGTATTTGTACTTAAAATGCATCAATATCCCGTTAGCTGGATTGTTTTTATGAACTTTGCAATAAAATTTATATTTCCTTAACAAAAAATGTTGTACCAGTTTGTATGTACCTTTAAAGTCCTTGGTTGCCTCTACTTCAATCTATCCACATACATAGTACCCCTACCCAGTCACCAAAAAAGTGTACAAAAAAAATAAAAACAGGAGAGAAGTATTTGACAAATCCTTTATGAAAGAATAAAAAAAATAGTGTCCCTCGATGTAAATCCATCGTCAATCATGCCATCCGCCGGACCCGAAAAATTAAAAAAAACGCTCCGCCTTCTGGGATGGCTTGCCGCCGAATGCCTCCTCTGCGCTTTGACAGTTCTTATATAGGTAAGGGCCCCGCCCCCTTGTAACGTCATGGGCCGGTGCATGCTGGGTGCCTGGTATGGTTCGGGAAAAAGGGGGGGGGGGCGCTCACTCACCCCCCCTTTTCATGACCTGCCAGGCTGTATGCCTGGATAAGGGTATGGTATGGATTTTGGGGGGGGGGATGCCTTTTTTTCCTTTTTTAATTTTTTAAAAGCCGGGTGCCGGCAATTGCCAGTCCTTTTAAATTGGATTTGACTCATTATTTTTCTTTGGAAATGACAGTTTTGCTGCAGCATGTTCTATACTGTAAGTGCTACAGATGTGCCACTTTACAGGCAGACTAAGGGGATCCCCCAGGCACTATATTACACACTAAGGAATTTTTCATTCTTGTTGTTGCATTTTAAGCATAGTTAAATCACTGCTCATGGAAAAACGATTGGTTTTGAAACATTTTTTTTGCATTGATGCCTATCTCCAGGGACATACCTAGTCCCCCATACCCCTTTTATTGCCAATTACTTGCATATATGCCTTCAAAATGGGCACTTTTGATTTTTCCTGTTCGGCTTCCATAGACTTCAATGGGGTTCATTCGGGTTAGAACATTTCCCTGTTCGGGAGTTCTGCTGCAAACCGAAGAGGGGGGTGTTCAGCCCTTGTCTACTTTGTGGGAAGAGTTTGGGGAAGGCCCCTTCCTGTTCCAACATGACTGGGCACCAGTGCACAAAGCAAGGTGCATAAAGACATGGATGAGCGAGTTTGGGGTGAAAGAATTTAACTGGCCTGCACAACCCGAAAGAACACCTTTGGGATGAATTAGATTGGAGACTGCAAGCCAGGCCTTCTCATCCAACATCAGTGCCTGACCTCACAAATGTTCTTCTGGAAGAATGGTCAAACATTCCCATAGACACTCCTAAACCTTGTGGGCAGCCTTCCCAGAAGAGGTGAAGCTGTTATAGCTGCAAAGGGTGGGCCAACCCAATATTGAACCCTACAGACTAAGACTGGGATGGCATTAAAGTTAATGTGCGTGTAAAGGGGGTGGGAAAAATGACCATGTGATTGCTACAGATGTATAACGATGTCTGACATCTGTCATTGCCAGATGTTATTCAGCTTTGTCACTTCAAGACATACACTATATTACCAAAAGTATTGGGACACCTGCCTTTAAACGCACATGAACTTAATGTCGTCCCAATACGTTTGGTAATATAGTGTATAGTCAGCAGGGGAGGGCTGGAAGCCTTAGGCCTGGGGGGCAAGTCCAGTCAAGTGGCCCATTGAACCACCGAATCAGCTCACCATCCATGCCCACCTGATTTTAGAAGGATATTAATGTTATGAAGCAAGACAAATATGATACAATGTGATAACCTCATTTAATGTTAATAGCAACAGAGGAGGTTTAACAAAAATAATGCATCAATGCAGCTCATCAGTGCCCACCAATGCAGCTTCACCAGTGCCTATCAAATGCAATCTGATCAGTGCCCATCATGCAGGCTCGCCAGTGCCCATCAGCACAGCCAGCCCTGGGTGCCGCCCCCCCCCCCCCCCTTTGCCTGCAGTTAGTTGGTGGCTGCGCCCCTGCTTCCTTCCTCCACAAGAAGAAAAAAGTGTGAGCGGGCAGCGGCTGTCGGCCATTTTGAATGTAAGTTAGGGTGGCCTGGGGGGCAATTGCCACCCTGCCCCCTGGCCCAGCCCTCCCCTGATAGTCAGGGATATGCAATTAGCGGACCTCCAGATGTTGCAGAACCACAAGTCCCATGAGGCATAGCAAGACTCTGACAGCCACAAGCATGACACCCAGAGGCAGAGGCATGATGGGACTTGTAGTTTTGCAACAGCTGGAGGTCCGCTAATTGCATATCCCTGTATGTCTTGAACTGACAAAGCTGAATCACATCTGGCAATGTCAGACATCGTTATACATCTTTAGCAATCACATGGTCATTTTTCCCACCCCAGAATACATGGGGGGGGGGGGGGGAATTTACCACCTCGATAAGCGTTGGCTTAGTGGCGCTGTTTTCCTCCGCAGGGTAGGCAATCTCTATTACGGTGTTGATTTCCCCTTCAGCGATGCCCCGAGTGAGAATCTTGCCATCAGGCCAGGTCACCTCCAGGCTGCTGGCTTCATCTTTTCCTAGAAGAGAAAGGAAATGAGATCAAGATGTTGCTGGATGTGCGGGCCGATTATCAGCAGATAGAATCCGACTCCGAGAGCCACGCGGTTACTGCCTGGAGCATTGCCGACGGTATAAAACAGGCCGTTCCCCATTTACGGCTTCTTGAAAACCATCATATTATTCTCCAACAGGTTCTAATATTGTGTTATTCTTTGAGGTTTTTATGGATTTGCAATGGGAACATAAATTGAGTTCTCGGGTTTCCTACGGTTTTATCGCTCTGTTAGTCTCCTCCGTTCCGAGCCAATAGGGAGAGAGGGAAGAGAACTTCACATAATTACAATCAAAATATTCAGCCATGCAAGGAATTCATAGCTTGTATTTATCTCTGCTGGTAATGATAATCTTCATACTGCACATAAAGATGAGAATAATATTTTACACACAAAACATATAATCATTCCTGGCCAGTAATGCCAGGACACATCCCTGATGAACCCCGGCCTGTGAATCACGTGCCGCCCCATTCACTCCACGTCTTTATTCCTATGGGATCTCAAAGGAGATACCGGTTCCTCTAATCATCGTGTGTGAGGTTCTTCAACCAAGGTAAGTTATGACTCGTACATGACTCTAAAGAATGGGCGGCCCTCCAGCTGTTGAAGAACTACAAGTCCCATTGTGCCTTTGGGAGTCATGCTTGTAATTGCCAGCCTTCCAATGCCTCATGGGACTTGTAGTTCCGCAACAGCTGGAGTGCCACAGGTTGAGCACCTATGTTCTAAAGGTTTCCATAGACCAGTGGTCTCCAAAATGTGGCCCGGGGGCTGGAAACAGTGATTCACTTGCCTTTATCTGTCCCTGGTGTCTGTTCCACTGACACCAACAATGACACTCTATTCCTTCCACTGACACCAACAATGAGGCATTATTTCTTCCACTGACACCAACAATGAGGCACTATTCCTTAAACTGACATCAACAATAGTGCATTATTGTTCTCACTGACACCAACAATTGGGACACTATTCTTTCCACTGACACCAACAATAAGGCACTATTATTTCCACTGACACCAGCAATGGGGCACTATTCCTCCCACAGACACCAACGATGGGGCACTATTCATCCCACTGACACCAATGATGGGGCACTATTCCTCCCACTGACATCAACGATGAGGCACTATTCCTCCCACTGACACCAATGATGGGGCACTATTCCTCCCACTGACACCAATGATGGGGCACTATTCCTCCCACTAATACCAATGATGGGGCACTATTCCTCCCACTGATACCAAGAATGAGGCACTATTTCTCCCACTGACACCAATGATGGGGCACTATTCCTCCCACTGATACCAATGATGGGGCACTATTCCTCCCAATGATATCAAGAATGAGGCACTATTCCTCCCACTGATACCAATGATGGGGCACTATTCCTCCCACTGATACCAATGATGGGGCACTATTCCCCCACTGATACCAATGATAGGGCACTGTTCCTCCCACTGATACCAATGATGGGGCACTATTCCTCCCACTAATGCCAATGATGGGGCACTATTCCCCCACTGATACCAATGATGGGGCACTATTCCTCCCACTGATTCCAATGATGGGGCAATGAACAAAACAAAAATGTTACTAGAGCGTGCCACCGTCCCAAAATAGGAATTGCAAAGAGAGAGTGTGGGAGTCCCCCACATACAATGGACGTTTATCAACACACCACGAGATAACCGAGACATTTTTTTATAAAAAATATATTTTTATTCCAACATTGCTAAAACAAGGTTACATATTTTTCAATATAAAAAATAGATATATCTATGTTCAGACATGGATTATCTCCAGGTCTATATTAATTATGGTCATATACCCAACAAACAATGATACCAGCTACCAAGAACAACCATGATGTGTGTGCATTTAGTCTGCAATAGGTCCTATTTGACTTGGTAGCTGGTATCATTGTTTGTTGGGTATATGACCATAATTAATATAGACCTGGAGATAATCCATGTCTGAACATAGATATATCTATTTTTTATATTGAAAAATATGTAACCTTGTTTTAGCAATGTTGGAATAAAAATATATTTTTTATAAAAAAATGTCTTGGTTATCTCGTAGTGTGCCGATAAACGTCCATTGTATGTGGGGGACTCCCACACACTCTCTTTGCAATGATGAGGCAATATTCCTCCCACTGATACCAATGATGGGGCACTATTCCTCCCACTGACACCAATGACGGGCACTATTCCTCCCACTGACACCAATGATGGAGCACTATTCCTCCCACTGATACCAATGATGGGGCACTATTCCTCCCACTGACACCAATGACGGGGCACTATTCCTCCCACTGATACCAATGATGGGGCACTATTCCTCCCAATGATGCCAATAATGGGGCACCATTCCTCCCACAGACACCAATGATGAGGCATCATTCCTGCCAATGACACTTATAGGGCACTCTTTCACCCCCTAATACCAAAGATGGGGCATTGTTCACTCCCACTGATGGAAAGGCATTTTTTACTCCCGTTGGCCACACTCTGGCCCCCCTAAAGTCTGAAGGACAGTAAACTCGGCTCTTTGTTTGTAAAGTTTGGAGACCCCTGCCATAGACTACAGAGAGCAGAGGGATGAGCAGAGATGCTCTAAACATGGGAAAATGCATGGAAAAGGGAGGAGAGCTGTCAGACACTCCCTGGATGGCTTATCTGGAGGAAAGGGGGGGGGGGGGAACCAGACAAGGTCCAAAGAGCCTAAAGCAGGGGTCAGCAACCCATCAATTGTGATATACCCTTTGATCTCCAGCAGGTGACGGGTAGATCATGTCCCTTGGTTGTCAACCATGGAACCTGGAGAGGAGGGGCGGTGGGGGTGGCATTTAGTGGAACCGATGGGCGGTATTTTCCTAATTTTACTATTTTCCTGCAGCAACTGAATGCCGTCAATGCCCGCTTACCTCCTTTCCCTCCTGCGGGCATTAAGCTGCTGCAAGAAGGAAAATAGGAAAATCAGTTGCACTAAATGCCACCCCCGTCACCCCTCCTCTCCAGGTACCTCTTCCTTATGTTGCTCGGCTCCCTGTGTGCACCCATGGCCCCCCACCCTGTAGCTCCCCTCCTCACTTCTCCCGCCAGCTGCTGCGGGGGATGTTTCAGGATGGAGAGTGGGGAAGGGGGTCGATAAATTTGTCATTTACTCTCCCCTTTCTTTTCTGAATGAATACAGAGAGTGCCAATCAGTCACTGTGTTCAGTCATTACTGAAGCATAGTAAAAAACAATAAAAAAAAATAAAATAATACAAATCAAAAAACTGCTGGCACTTTCCTCTGCCCTACTGACTTCATCCACTGCCCTACTGACACTTTCCTCTGCCCTACTGACAAAGTCCTCTGCTCTACTGACACCATCCACTGCCCTACTGACATGTCCACTGCTCTACTGACACCATCTACTGCTCTACTGACACCGTCTTCTGCCCTACTGACAAAGTCCTCTGCCCTACTGACACCATCCACTGCTCTATTAACATCATCCACTGCCATTTTGACACCATCCTCTGCCCTACTAAGACCATCCACTGGTCTACTGACACCATCCACTGCTCTACTGACACCGTCCGCTGCCCTTCTGACACAAACCTCAGCTCTACGGACACAGTCCACTGCCCTACTAAGAGCATCCACTGCTCTACTGATACCATCCACTGCTCTACTGACGCTGTTCTCTACCCTAATGACAAAGTCCTCTGCCCTACTGACACCGTCCACTGCTCTACTGACACCGTCCTCTGCCCTACTGACACCGTCCACTGATCTACTGACACCATCTTCTGCCCTACTGACAAAGTCCTCTGCCGTACTGACACCATCCACTGCTCTGTTGATATCATCTTCTGCCATTTCGACACCGTCCTCTGCCCTACTAAGACCATCCACTGCTGTACTGACACCATCCACTTCCCTACTGACAAAGTCCTCTGCCCTAATGACCCCATCCACTGCTCTACTGACACCGTCCGCTGCCCTTCTGACACAAACCTCAGCTCTACAGACACCGTTCACTGCCCTACTAAGAGCATCCACTACTCTACTGACACTGTTCACTGCTCTACTGACACTGTTCACTGCTCTACTGACACTGTTCTCTGCCCTACAGACACCGTCTTCTACCCTACTGACACCGTTTATTGCCCTAGTGACACAGACCCCTGTTCTACTGACACCATCCTGTGCCCTTCTGCTTGTAATACCAATTGAATGGCTAGTTAGTCACTCTGATTGCTACTACAAGAGAGCCGGCCATTGGCTCTAAAAAATGGTAAGGCATCACTACGGTACAACTACTTGAAGTCCAATGACGTAACAGGTAAGTTATTTGGTGAAAAATGGATATAATAAGGGCATTTCTTAGTCCCAATATTTTGTTTTAATATCTGAGTTGGGGAGACTTCTTAGTTATAAAGCTGATATCCCAGTTCCAACACTGAACAGATCTGAGGTACAAGGGGAGCTATGCACAGTAAAGCTGATGAATGCCTACATCCATAAGCAGTAGGGTTAATTCTTGGCTTACCACACATTCAGCTTATGGAGATAATCAGCTCAGGAATGAAGAGGGGAAAAGCTTTCAAGGGAACCTGTCTCAGAACGTCACATCTGAATAGGGCAGGTCACACTGACGTACAAGTTTTATGTGGGGTCATGGAACAGCAGGGAAACTAATCTGAACAAAGCGTGAGAACCAGTGACATAGCAGAAGGCGTCTCTACTGCACGGCAAAGCCAAGCACTACCCGGCACCAATTCACACAAAGCCCAGCGTATTGACTCCATGCGTCAATCCTCAGGGTAATTCTTCTAGACCAGGGGTCTCCAAACTTTCTTAACAAAGGGCCAGTTTACTGTCCTTGAGGCTTTAGAGGGGCCAGACTGCGGCCAGTGAGATTAAAAAACATTGTGGTGTCGGTGAGAGGAAACTGTGCCCCCTCATTGGTTTTAGTGGAAGAAACAGTGCCCTATTGTTGGTATTGGTGCAAGGAATAATGCCCCATTATTGGTATTTAAGGTAGGAATGGTGCCCCGTTCTATGGAAGAAATGGTGTCCTCATCACTGGTGTCTGTGGGTGGAATGGGGCCCCATCATTGGTGTCTATGGAAGAAATGGTGCCTCATTATTGGTGTCTGTGGGAGGAATGGTGCCCCATAATTGGTATCTGTGGGAACAGTGGTGCCCCATCATTGGTGTCTGTGGGAGGAATGGTGCCCCATCATTGGTGTCTGTTGGAGGAATAGTGCCCCATAATTGGTGTCTGTGGGAGGAATGGTGCCCGATCATAGGTGTCTGTGGGAGGAATGGTGCCCCATAATTGGTATCTGTGGGAAGAGTGGTGTCCCATCATTGGTGTCTGTGGGAGGAATGGTGCCCCATCATTGCTGTCTGTGGGAAGCACGGTGCCCCATCATTGGTGTCTGAAGGAGGAAAGATACCCCATCATTGGTGTTTGTGGGAAGAATGGTGCTCCATCATTGGTGTCTGTGGGAGGCATGGTGCCTAGGGGAGGAATGATGCCTCATCATTGGTGTCTGTGGGAGGAATGGTGCCCCATCATAGCTATCTGTGGTAGGAATAGTGCCCCATCATAGGTATCTGTGGGAGGAATGGTGCCCCATAATTGGTGTCTGTGGGAGGAATGGTGCCCCATCATTTGTGTCTTTGGGAGGAATGGTGCCCCATAATTGGTATCTGTGGGAAGAGTGGTGTCCCATCATTGGTGTCTATGGGAGAAATGGTGCCCCATCATTGGTGTCTGTGGGAGGAATGATGCCCCATCATTGATGTTTGTGGGAAGAATGGTGCTCCATCATTGGTGTCTATGGGAGAAATGATTCCCTTTCATTGGAGTCTGTGGGAAGAATGGTGTCCCATCATTGATGTCTGTGGGAAGAATGGTGCCCCATCATCGGTGTCTGTGGGAGGAATGATGCCCTGTGATTGGTGTCTGTGGGAGGAATGGTGCCCCTTCATTGGTGTCTGTGGAAAGCATGGTGCCCCATCATTGGTGTCTGTGGGAGGAATGGTGCCTCATCATTGGTGCCTGTGGGAGGAATGGTGCCACATAATTGGTGTCTGTGGGAGGAATAGTGCCCCATCATAGGTATCTTTGGGAGGAATGGTGCCCCAACATAAGTATCTGTGGGAGGAATAGTGCCCCATCATTGGTGTCTGTGGGAAGAATGGTGCCCCATCATTGGTGTCTGTGGAAAGAATGGCACCCCATCATTGGTGTCTGTGGGAGGAATGGTGCCCTATCAATGGTGTCTGTGGGAGGAATGGTGTCACATCATAGGTATCTGTGGGAGGAATGGTGCCCCATCATTAGTGTCTGTGGGAAGAATGGTGCCCCATCATTGGTGTCTGTGGAAGGAATGGTGAAACATCATTGGTCTCTGTGGGAAGAATGGTGCCCAGTCATTGGTGTCAATGGGAGAAATGATTCCCCATCATTGGTGTTTGTGGGAAGAATGGTGCTCCATGATTGGTGTCTGTGGGAATAATGGTGCCCCATCATTGGTGTCTGTGAGAAGAATGGTGCCCCATCATTGTGATTTAGTGTTAGTGGATGGCATAGCATAAGGCCCTATTCACACTTGTACAAAGTCACATGACTTTGGAGTGCAACTTTGATGCAACTATGGATGGGTGTGACTTGGATATGATTCATCCCTCTGCAAAATTGGACCCACTGTTGCACCACTGTTGCATGTAAAATATTCAGGTATGAAGGTTAACATTTAAGTCTATGACCCTCAAGTTGTATGAAAGTCAGACCAAAGTAGTGCATGAACCACAGTCACTGGAACTTTAAGTCACACATATTTGAATGGTTATCATTGGAAAACATAGGGTACGACTTGTCATGCAACTTTGATGTCCAAAGTCGCACAAGTGTGAAAAGGGGGTAACACCCATTTTCTTTCTTCTGCAATCTTTGTAGGTTTGAAAACATAGGTGATACAAACAAAACGTCTCTGGAGTTGCTCAACTTTTTGAAGCAGGCGAAAATCTGAACCCACATAGCTAAGCCTTTTCATCATCCCCATCCCATGGGATTCCAGGCAGCCAAATGTACCAAGCAGAATGTATACCTAGTGGCACCCCCAATGCTGACCTTGTTCCCAGTCCTGGTCTGGAGACACAGGTTCTATACAGCAGGCATTACTAAATGGCGGACCACGGTCCGAATCAGGACTGAGTGACAGTCCCCACCGGGGACTTAGGAGCCTGGTCTCTTGATCTTTTTTGCCTGTAGATCCCACCACTTTCTTCTTCACCTAGCTGCCGCACTATCATCCTAGCAGCAGGGCAGAGGATGTGAGAGGTGGCAGGTCCTGACAAAGTGCAAGTGGGTGATTGGTTGCTACCATTCTGGGCGTTCCTAGCAACCAATAACCAGCTTGTTAACAAAAAAAAGTTGAGCAGCTCCCGTCCTCTGTACAGGCTTGCCCTGTGTAAGGTTGGACCGTAGGACTTAACACTCTGCTGTGAAAGGGAGGCGGGGGGGTTGACTAGGGGAGTGAGGACAACGCTCTGAAGGGGGAGTGAATGGAGGGTGAGAACAATGCTCTGGGGGGGGGCAGTGTTCTGAACTGGGGGTGAATGAGAGTTCTAGTTCTCTGGTCCGAGGATTCAGGGGCCACCCCTGACAGTGAGTCAGGACTAAGCCTGGCACCAGGCGGTAAATCATTACGGACGACATATCTTG
>BLSH010256752.1:377715-391243 GCA_018402905.1 Glandirana rugosa
GTGAGTCGGGCTCATCGTTGTGCCCGCAAGCAAGACTGACGGGCACGGATGACAGGGACTCGTATGACAGTTGAGCGACCCGGACCCGCCGTAACACCGTCCCAGTGGTGACGTGAGACAGACGTGAGACGACCCGCCCGTCCCGAGCCCTCGCCTCGTCCCCACCTGACCTCGCCGCCGCCGCGCGAATGCGGCGCCGCGACTGAGGTAGGTCCACCTTCGACTTGAACCTCCTTTGTCGTCCTGTCCGTCCGTCCGGCGTCTGAGGCGTGAGGCTGGTGTCTCGTCCGAAATCAGCGACTGTGGCCCCCGCCGCCGTCATGGGCCAGGGTTGGGCTGTCGGTGAAAAACGGAAGGTCAGGCGGTGACAGACAACGGGTCGGTATCGTGGTGGTGACTCCCTCAGTGGTGGTGCTATGGCTGGGCAACAGACAGTGGCGGACTGGAAGGCAAAAAGTGGCTGTCGGGTTGGGACCGGGTACTGCCGCCGCCCCCGGTGTCAGCGACTAAAGCCTGCTCTGTGGTCGGAGTGCGGAGTCTGCGGCCTGCCTGCCTGTCCTGCTGTTTCCTCCAAGTTCAGCTTCCACCTGGATGGAGTCAGCGCCGCGGCGTAAGCGCGCCGCCGCCGCTCCAGTCCACCCCTGCTCCGCTCCCGAGCCCTGCCCGCCCAGCAGAGTGCAGACAGAGTGCAGTGGTGACCCTGCCACAATGCCGCCCAGGCCCAGCGAGTTGACAGTATGCTCAGGGACAGTAGGCACGGGCAGTCAGAACGAACGCCCGTGTTGCTACTCGGGCTGAGTGCCGCTCCCCCTGAAGTGCCGCCTGGGACCATGGTCCCAGTGGGACCCATGGTAGGGCCGGCCCTGGGCCCTCCTGCAGACTGGGTTGCAGAGGCTCCTTCATTTGGGATAGAGATTTATCAACCATAATCCTCAAGAGATTTATGAAGATAAATTAATTCCACTGTATCAGACTGCTGGGACATCGTCTTCTAAAGACTTGCCTAGTGGATAGAATACAAAAGTTTGTGTCTCTCCCATTGTTAATTTGGTTGCCTATTGTTTCTGTCTGTCTGCTCATCTCTGAGTGTATACGTATGATAATTTGCAATGTACTTTGTAGCCGGATGGTCTGGTCACCCCCTGACTAATCAAGGTTAGTTGTTTAACTAGCTTAATGTTTATAGTATATGTTGGTTGTTTAGCTATGTTAATGGTATTCCTGTTTACAGTTTGCATTGTCATGCTAGTATCCTCAAGCAGGGAATGTCCTTCTGTAGGGTATAAAGTATGCGTCCGAGTTTCAATAAACAGCCATTCCTTTGGAGTTTACCTCACATCTTGTCTGCGTACGATGTTTGGGGTAAAAAGGGCTGGTATTAGCGCTCGGTCTGCTCGGAACAGTCTGGAGGACAGGAGGCTCTGTTTGGCGGAAGGAAGCTCCTAATCAGGCTGCCAAGCGGTTCCATCACTGTTAGCATCGGTGTGTTTTAGGTAAGACAAAAAAAATAAAAATAAAAGTGCACTATTGTTTCTAGGCTGTACTACGGGTACAAACAACAACTAACATACACATATGGGGTATTGCCAGGAGCAGGAGAATTAGTTTTGGGTTTTTCTTTGGTTTTTTTAATGTTAGACCAGTTTCCCTTTGATAATAAAAAAATAAAAATCAGGAGATATCCATTACCATTTACCACCAAATGAAAGCCCAATTTGTCCAGAAAAAAAGCTGTATAATCCACCTGGATACGCAAAGTAGTTGTAATGATATGTACAGTGTTATTAACACGTCAAAGTTTGCTTAGGTATTATTATTTGTTTTACCCTTAGGCGCGAAGGGGATAACTTACATAGGTCATTCATGTTGGTATAGTAATTCTTCCTCTATAGCAGAGATAAGCAATTAGCGGACCTCCAGCTGTTGCAAAACTACAAGTCCCATCATGCCTCTGCCTCTGGGTGTCATGCTTGTGGCTGTCAGAGTCTTGCCAAGCCTCATGGGATTTGTAGTTCTGCAACATCTGGAGGTCCGCTAATTGCATATCCCTGCTCTATAGTAACTCCTCTTATTATTATTTTTCATTGCAGGTAAATAATATATTCCAATCAGAAGCAACTTGCTATCACTGAGTTCCTGAAGAAGGAGTGATGCAGTCTGTCCGACACTGATGGTTTTCCACTGTGGGGTCTGTCTTCAATGCAGGTTTCCCCTTCTTCTGTACACATTGCTCTTGTCAGTTATGTCCCCTCCATAACTGAAGCCATCTGTGGATGTTGGACAGCCTGCACCCCTTTTTATTAACTTACATAGGTTAGTCAAATTTCACATGTAGATGTGACTCTTCCTCTATAGCAGGGATATGCAATTAGCGGACCTCCAGATGTTGCAGAACTACAAATCCCATGAGGCATAGCAAGAATCTGACAGCCACAAGCATGACACCCAGAGGCAGAGGCATGATGGGACTTGTAGTTTTGCAACAGCTGGAGGTCCGCTAATTGCTTATCCCTGCAGTCTATAGTAACTCTTCTTATTCTCACATTCTGTAGCCTTCTGTGGATGTCGGACAGCATGCACCCATCCTTCATCAAGAACTCAATGACAGCACATTGCTTCTGCTTGGAACCCATTATTAACCACAATTACCGAAAGTAATGCAAAAGTGGGCATAACTCTTTTATTAATTTACATAGGTTAGTCAAATTTCACATATAGATGTGACTTCCTCTATAGTAACTCTTCTTTTTTAGTGCAGAAGGAAAATTATAGAGTACAAGCAGAAGCAACATGCCGTCATTGAGTTCTTGATAAAGGAGGGATGCAGGTTGTCTGACATTGATGGTTTCCCAATGTGTGGTTTGTCCTCAATGCTGGCTTCCCTTCTTTAACCACTTGCCGACCACCGGACGTCCAAAGACGTCCTTGTCTTTTAGCCCTGATATCTGAATGATGCCGGCACCTACATGCATAATTCAGATATTTTAATCCACCGGCGAATTTCTGCACCATGAGGACGATCATAGTGGCAGTTCAGCCCTTTGAGCGTTCTTATCGGCAACGGGGGGCCCTCCGGTGCTTCTCCCGAGCCGCCTGTGCCATCGGTGGCCCGGAGAACAGATCATTCGCCGGCGGAAGCTGAGCATAGAGATGACTGATGACCAGATGGTCACCAGTCAAATCTATGCACCGCAGAGGTCTGGGCGCGACGTATGACGTCACGTCCGGGTCACGTGATGTAAGCAATGCCCGTGAACTCGGCTGAAAAGACAGAGATCGCTGTTTTTTTTTCTGATCTCGGTCTTTCCAGCCTAGAGGAGAGATGTGGGGTCTTATAGACCCCGTATCTCTCCATAAAGAGTACCTGTCACACAATATTCCTATTACAGGGGATGTTTACATTCCTTGTAATAGGAATAAAAGTGTTAAAAAAAATTTGAAAAGAGAAAGTGTAAAAATAAAAAAATAAAGGTAAAATAAAAAAAAAAATCTAAAGCGCCCCATCCCCGCGAGCTAGCGC
This sequence comes from Glandirana rugosa, assembly GCA_018402905.1. Lineage (NCBI taxonomy): Eukaryota > Metazoa > Chordata > Amphibia > Anura > Ranidae > Glandirana > Glandirana rugosa. The sequence continues at coordinate 381,236 of BLSH010256752.1, forward strand.
ACAGAAGCGAACGCACACTTAAGTCGCGCCCGCATATGTAAACGGTGTGCAAATCACACATGTGAGGTATCGCCGCGTGCATTAGAGCGAGAGCAATAATTCTAGCACTAGAATTATTTACCTGCAATGAAAAAGAAGAAGGAGGTGAGTTACTATAGAGGAAGAGTCACTGCTACATGTGAAATTTGACTAACCTATGTAAATTAATTATTATTATTATTATTATACAGGATTTATATAGCGCTGACAGCTTGTGCACCGCTTTGCAACATAAGGGCAGACAGTACAATTACAATATAATTAAATATAGGAGGAATCAGAGGGCCCTGCTTGTTAGAGCTTACAATCTAGAAGGGAGGGTCAAGTGATATGAGAGGGTAATAACTGTGGGGTATGAGCTGATGGAGAAAATAAAAAGTGTAGTTAGGTGGAGGCAGGATAGCCTTCTATGAAGAGAAACATTTTCAGGAATCGCCTGAAAGTGAATAGATTTGGAGACAGTCTGACAGATTGGGGTAGGGATGGGAGAGGCTCGGGAGAAGTCCTGGACGTGCATATGGGAGGCGGTGATGAGGTAGCTGGAGAGCAGGAGGTCTTGGGAGGAACGAAGAGGATGATTAGGTTGGTATTTTAAGACTAGGCTGGTGATGTAGCTGGGGGCAGAGTTGTGGATGGCTTTGTAGCTGATTGTTAGTATTTTGAATTTAATTTGTTGGGCGAGTGGCAGCCAATGGAGGGATTGGCAGAGAGGGGTAGCAAATGCTGAGCGGTTTGTAAGGTGGATGAGTTTGGCAGCAGCATTCATGATGGACTGAAGGGGGAATAGTCTATTTAAAGGTAAGCCAATGAGGAGGGAGTTGCAGTAGTCCAGGCGAGAGATAACCAGGGAGTGAATCAGGAGCTTTGTGGAGTCATTGGTTAGGAAGGGACGTGTTTTAGAGATGTTGCGGAGGTTGAGGCGGCAAGCCTTAGAAAGTGATTGTATGTGGGGCCAAAAGGAGGGTTCAGAGTCCAGGATAACACCAAGCACCCTGACATGGGGGGATGGGTGGATGGTGGTGCCATTGCTATTGACAGAGAAGTCAGGGAAGAGGCACGTGGGGGAGGAAATATCATGAGTTTGGTTTTGGACAAGTTGAGTTTGTGGAAGTGGTGTGACATCCAGGCAGATATGTCTGTTAATAAGTTAGTGATGCGTGAGGAGACTGATGGAGTGAATTGGGGGGTGGAGAGGTAGATTTGGGTGTCGTCAGCGTAGAAATGATATTGAAAGCCGTAGGAAGCTATCCGCTGGCCCGGGGAAGCGGTGTATATTGAAAATAAGAGAGGTCCAAGAACGGAACCTTGGGGGACCCCGACAGAGAAAGGAAGAGGAGAGGAAGAAGTAGAATTGTAGGTAACGCCGAAGGTGCATTGGGATAGGTAGGATGAGAGCCACCGAAGAGCACTGTCACAGAGACCAAGGGAGGAAAGTTTTTTGAGGAGGAGGGGGTGGTCAACTATGTCAAAGGCAGCCGAAAGGTCCAGAAGTAGGAGTACAGAGAAGTGTCCATTGGTTTTTACAGTTATTAGGTCATTTGTGAGTTTTAGAAGGGCAGTATCTGTGGAGTGTTGAGGGCGAAATCCAGATGGAAGGGGATCAAGAAGGTTATTCTCAATGAGGTGGTTGTTGGTTGTCAAGGAGTTTAGATGAAAAGGGGTGCAAGGAGATAGGGCGTAGATTGTTAAGATCGGTAGGGTCCAAGGATGGCTTTTTGAGTATGGGGGTGCCCAATGCATGTTTTAGCGCATTGGGGAAGATGCCAGAAGAGAGGGAGAGATTGAAGATGTGAGTTAGAAAGTGTAGGATAGAGTCAGAAGGTGACTTTAGTATTTGAGAGGGAATAGGGTCCAGGGGACAGGTGGGTAGGTGGGCGTTAGAAAGGAGTTTAGTAACTTCGTCTATAGTAACAGGTTTGAATAAGGATAGTGCCAATTGTACCTGTTGACATGGGGTTTTAACTGGGGAAGAGATCTGTAGAGTGGAGATTTCATCACGAATTGCATCAATCTTGGTTTTGAAGAGATTAGTGTGTTAATGGGTGGAGGCGGTGGAGGACGAAGTAGAGAAGAGTTGACGGGGACCTGATGAGAAGGTGTTAATAAGAGTGGTAAAATAGGTGTCTGGCCACGTTTGCTTTACTTTCGGTCCTTGTATCATTACAAATAATCTAATACATACACGTGTGAACCTTTAAATAAGGTAAAATAACCAAAAACCATTATAGTTTCCCTTCCAAATTAACCTCAATGCATGGTTGAAAGTCAACAACCCTTTACCTCTACTATTCATCATCCCTATGGATTAGCGCCTTCCATTCAAAGTGAGACTTTTAGGCCAAAACCAGTTGTGTAAAATCTGAATTATGGGGCGGGGGGGGGGGGGGTAATAATAGAATATATAACAGGTTGGTGTTTGACAACCTTAACATTAATATCTGTCTTGAAATCTTTCTCTTGTTCAGCCAACCCCAGGTTGTTGCTAAGCTACTTGTCTGGAAATGCAGACAACGGAAGAAGGAACACAGATCTCCTGTGACCGGTGAAGAAGTACGTTGTGGTCTTTTCTATTTTAGAACCTAATTAGAGTTCCTTCAGCTCTGACGTGTGGAGTGATGGGCCGAGGCTGCTTGGCACACCGTGCAGAAATGGAAATAAACGTCTGTGTACCTACCAAGACCAAAGTGAGCCACTGGCTCCATTTCACAGAGGTAACCGGATCCACCATCGATGATTCTCAGATGGGCTCCGCTCTTCTTTGTGTACAGGACTACTTTTGCACCGCGAGCAAACGCACCAAACTTGGTCCGGGGTATTACTCTGAGCCAATGGTTTTTCAGACCCTGGAAAAATGAGCATATAGGTTAGAGAGACATGTGTGCTGTAACTTAAAAGAGTTTAACGTATAGCTAAAAGCAAACCTTTTTTTAAGTTTTGGGTACAGAGGAGAGGGATTAGAACCCCTGTCACTTTTTATTGCTGTCTGTGCCCCCCGTTAGGGAGGTTCTCCCTCTCGATTTGTCCAGTTGACCATTATAATTGAAAGTAAAAGAAAATTCCACATTTTGGGTTGTTCCCAGAAAATAGAGGGGAAATCTTCCAGTAGGGGATTTCCTCTCACTTCCTGTTTGGTTGTGGAAGGAATAGTGCCCCATCATTGGTATCAGTGGGAGCAATAGTGCCCCATCATTGGTATCAGTGGGAGGAATAGTGCCCCATCATTGGTATCAGTGGGAGGATTAGTGCCCCATCATTGGTGTCAGTGGGAGCAATAGTGCCCCATCATTGGTGACAGTGGGAGGAATAGTGTCCCATCATTGGTATCAGTGGGAGGAATAGTGCCCCATCATTGGTGTCAGTGGGAGCAATAGTGCCCCATCATTGGTGACAGTGGGAGGAATAGTGTCCCATCATTGGTATCAGTGGGAGGAATAGTGTCCCATCATTGGTATCAGTGGGAGGAATAGTGCCCCATCATTGGTGACAGTGGGAGGAATAGTTCCCCATCATTGGTGTCAGTGGGAGGAATAATGCCCCATCATTGGTATCAGTGGGAGGAATAGTGCCCCATCATTGGTATCAGTGGGAGGAATAGTGCCCCAAGGGCCAGATAAAGGCAAGCAAAGGGCCCCATCTGGCCCGTGGGCTGCAGTTTGGAGACTCCTGTAGACAGATTGGAAAAAGAGAAAAGCAAAAAAGCAAGAATCCGGTTACAGAAAACACAAAGTGGCTCATTGGATTTTCAGGAATGGAGCCATCACAAAGTAGGTTAGTGGGTCATTCCCTTCCCAAAGACACACTGGAGGGTTTGGTGTCACTCACACGTTAGGGGGGCGTTTCTTCCTCACCAACACCTCACAGTGCGGAGGAGCAGAGACAGATTCCTACCTGCTTGCCTTTGAAGACGGATATCGGTTGTGCCATGGACTCTCCATGAGAAAGGATCAGATCCAGCATGCCGTCACCATCAAAGTCCGTCACAGCGCCACCTACAGGGAGTTCACCAAAATAATTCCATGAGTAAAGGTGACCGCACACTGATGGGCAACAGCACCAAACCCGGCCACCATCGGAGGCAAGACCGGGACACAAACATTGACTGACCATGCGGCACCAAGGGCTGCAACCCAGAGGCCGGTGTGTGGCGGGGCCAAGATTGATTGTTTGTTTTTAACAACTTTATTGAGATGTCACACAGACATCTCAGACAGTTCAATTGCTGGCCATGTGGTCAACTGCCCTGCACTTCGCTGGAAAAAAAAGTACTGCATGCACCGTGCCGGCACACCGCCGCCGTGCAGGGCTGTTACCAGGGTACCCCGGAGATGAGGCGCACATGGCAGAGCCAAAACATTTGTTTTCTTTCCATTCCTTATTTCAATAATTTTGTTTAGTAAAATTTGTTTAATTCATTTTCCGAATTCGTTTCATTCCATGTCGTTTCTTCACTTTCAAATTCGATTCGAATTAAAATTCAAATTTATTCTATTTAGAAAATTTCGTAAGATGGTAATATACTTTTTATTCTAGTCTATTATATTATATTTGGATCTACTCAATTCAAACTTGGAATTTCAAAAGATGGCTATATTCTATTGTATTGAATTCTATTGTTTTTTTTTCTAATCTATTCTATTTAATATTCGAATTTCGGAGGAGTTATATTCTATTTTATTCTACTCTATTGTTTTTTTTTCTATTCCTTTAATTTCTATTCTATTTTATTCTGTTATTTTATTTTCTATTCTATTTTGTTCTGTTTTACTCTATTATTTTCTATTTTATTCTATTATTTTCTATTCTATTCTGTTCTTTTCTATTTTATTCTTTTATTTGCTGTTCTATTCTGTTCTATCTTACCTTAACCTATTCCATTAATTTCTATTCTATTTTATTCTGTTATTTTATGTTCTATTTTATTCTGTTTTACTCTATTATTTTCTATTTTATTCTATTATTTTCTATTTTATTCCATTAATTTTTATTTTCTATTCTATTCTGTTCTTTTCTATTTTATTCTTTTATTTGTTCTATTCTGTTCTCTTTTACCTTATGCTATTCCTTTCATTTCCATTCAATTCTGCTCTGTTTTACTCTATTATATGCCTTTAATTTCCATTCTATTTTATTCTATTCTATTTTTTTTCTATTCCTTTAATTTCTATTTTATTTTATTCTGTTATTTTATTTTCTATTCTATTTTGTTCTGTTTTACTCTATTATTTTCTATTCTATTCTGTTCTTTTCTATTTTCTTTTATTTGCTGTTCTATTCTGTTCTGTCTTACCTTAAGCTATTCCTTTAATTTCTATTCTATTTTATTCTGTTATTTTATGTTCTATTTTATTCTGTTTTACTCTATTATTTTCTATTTTATTCTATTATTTTCTATTTTATTCTTTTATTTGTTGTTCTATTCTGTTCTCTTTTACCTTATGCTATTCCTTTAATTTCTGTTAATTTCTGCTCTGTTTTACTCTATTATATTCCTTTAATTTCCATTCTCTTTTATTCTATTCTTTTATTTTCATGTCAGAAAAGTTTTATTGATATAGAAAAGGCAAGAGAATACATGAATATAGGTAAAACCATCTCAAATAGATTACATATGGTAACAAACGTATGAACAATCTTATTCCTATTATGGATGAACAAAACCATGGGGCTGCATAGGGAGGTGACGAGTATGATTCTATTCTTTTATTTTCTATTCTGTTTTACTCTATTCTTTTCTACTCTATACGATTATCTAATTTTCTATTTTATTCCATCCTATTATTTTATTTTATTCTATTCTGTTCTCTTTCACTATATTCCTTTCTACACTACTCTACTCTATTCTTTTCTATTTTATTCTATTTTTTATTTTCTATTCTATTCTTTTCTACTCTATGCGATTATCTAATTTTCTATTTTATTCCATTCTATTCTTTTATTTTATTTTATTCTATTCTGTTCTCTTTCACTGTATTCCTTCTACACTACTCTATTCAATTCTTTTCTATTATTTTCTATTCTAATCTATTTTTTATTTTCTATTCTATTCTGTTTTACTCTATTATTTTCTACTCTATGCGATTATTTAATTTTCTATTTAATTCAATTCTATTTTATTTTTTATTTTATTCTATTCTGTTCTCTGTCACTCTATTCCTTTCTACACTACTCTACTCCATTCTATTATTTCAAATTCTATTTTATTCTATTTTTTATTTTCTATTCTATTCTGTTTTGCTCTATTCTTTTCTACTCTATGCAAATATCTAATTTTCTATTTTATTCCATTCTATTTAATTTTTTATGGTATTCTCTTCTGTTCTCTTTCACTCTATTCCTTTCTACCCTACTCTACTCAGTTCTATTATTTTCTATTGTTTTCTATTCTATTTCATTCTATTCTGTTTTACTCTATTATTTTCTACTCTATGTGATTATCTAATTTTCTATTTTATTCCATTCTATTCTGTTCTTTCGCTCTATTCCTTTTTACCCTACTCTACTCTATTCTATTATTTTCTATTATTTTCTCTTCGATGTTCTATTTTCTATTCTGTTCTGTTTTACTCTATTCTATTCTTTTAAATTTTTTATACCATATTATTTTCTATTCTATTTTATTCTAATGTTGTTTTTCAATTCAAATTTGTTTTTGGAATCTGATTCTAATTCGAATTTCGTCCTTACTAGGTTTCGTTATTTCGGATTTGTTTAAATTAGTTAGTATTGTAATTCGGAAATTCGAATAGATCCAAATTTCCAAATGACGTAAAATTCACCCGAATTTCAATTCGAGACGAAACCAACTACACACACATTTTGCCTCGTCCATGCAATAGGACTGCATGAGGTGCGCACATACCCTTAAACTGACCGCTCCACACATATGAGGTATCGCCGCGATCGTTAGATCGTAAGCAATAATTCTAGCACCAGACCTCCTCTGTAACTCTAAACTGGGAACCTATGATCATTTTTAAAACTTCGCCTATGGAGATTTTTAAGTACTGTAGTTTGTAGTTTGTCGTCATTCCACAAGCGTTCACAATTTTTAAGCGTGACACGTTAGGTATCTATTTACTCGGAGTAACATCATCTTTCACATTATACAAAACATTGGGGTATATATTGTGTTTTTTTTAATTCATTAACCACTTCAGCCCCTGAAGGTTTTACCCCCTTCATGACCAGGCCATTTTCTAATTCGGCACTGCGTCGCTTTAACTGACAATTTTGCAGTCGTGCGACGTTGCACCCAAACTAAATTGATGTCCTTTTTTCCCCCACAAATGGAGCTTTCTTTTGGTGGTTTTTCCCCCCGCATCCAATTTGCATGTCAAGAGATTGTGATCTGCTCTCTATGGAGCCGCTTCACACACCTCTGGAGCAGCTCCGGTGCCCTGTGCGTCTTATGGACCATTTCAGGCAAAAAATTCAGACTGAAATCGGACCTTGAACAGGGAGGCACCGGGCCCCTGCTGTTGGAAGATGAACCTTTGCCTCCGTCCAGAGCGCTCTGGAGTAGGTTTTTCAGCAAGGATGTCCCTGTACATTGCTTCATTCATTGTTCCATTGATCCTGACTAGTCTCCCAGTTCCTGCCACTGAAACACATCCCCACAGCATGTTGCTGCCCCCACCATGCTTCACTGTAGGGATGGTATTGGCCAGGTGATGAGCGGTGCCTGGGTTCCTCCAGACATGACGCTTGCCATTCAGGCCAAAGAGTAAAACCTTTGGTTCATCAGACCAGAGAATTTATTTAGAGCCCTTCAGGTGCCTTTTGGCAAACTCCATGCTGGCTATCATGTGCCTTTTTCTGAGGACTGGCTTCCGTCTGGCTGCTCTACCATACAGGTCTAATTGGTGGAGTGCTGCAGAGATGGTTGTTCTTCTGAAAGGTTCTCCATCAGGTTCTTGGTCACCTCCCTGACTAAGGCCCTTCTCCCCCCATCGCTCAGTTTGGCCGGTTGGCCGCTCTAGGAAGAGCCCTGGTGATTCCAAACATCTTCCATTTACAGATGATGGAGGCCACTGTGCTCATTGGGACCTGTAGACATTTTTCTGTACCTTTCCCCAGATCTGTGCCTCCATACAATTCTGTCTCGGAGGTCTAAAGACAATTCCTTGGACTTTATGGCTTGGTTTGTGCTCTGACACGCACTGTTAACTGTGGGACCTTATATAGAGAGGTGTGTGCCTTTCCAAATCACGTCCAATCAACTGAATTTACCACAGGTGGACTCCAATCAGGTTGTAGAAACATCTCAAGGATGATCAATGGAAACAGGAGGCACCTGAGCTCAATATTGAGAGTCATGGAAATGGCTGTAATACTTATGTACATGAGATTTTTTCGGTTTTTATTTTTAATAAATTTGCGAATATTTCAAACAAGCTTCTTTCACGTTGTCATTATGTGGTATTGTTTGCAACCAGTGGTAGCTGGTGGTTTTTTTTTTTGGGGGCGGGAAAACAACCTCCCCCCCCCGGGCAGCCGGCGGCACGGCACTACCTCCCGCCCCTGTCTGCCGGTCGTTCCGGCAATTACCCCCATCTAGGTGGTGGGTGGCGGATGGTGGATTGCAAGCAGCGGCCCCAGTGTCTTCAGCGTGGCGGGTGGCGAGCTGCAATGTCCTTTCCTCCGCGGCTTCCGCCGTGCGTGTCCTCTCTCCTCCTCCTTCTCCTGGGCATCTGATAGGATTGGCTGACGTATTGGCCAATCGGGTTCCAGACCCGCTTGCTGATTGGCGGGGAGGAGGTTTAGTGTGAAAATAGCGAATATTCATTCGCTATCGTCACACAACTGGGTGGGCTTGGAGCGCAGTGCTCTGCGCCCCGAGCCCACCCTTTTTTGAAGCCTATTAGAGCTTCTGGCTGTAATCACATGCTTCAGAAAAGCACTCCCCCCCATTGGAATCCATGGATCCGGCGTCGTGTATGTAGATCAGGGCAACGGACGCATGGTAAGGGGGGGGTGGCCCCTGTGTGCCCCTAATGGACGGGCCGCCACTGACTGTAGCATAACAAAATATGGGAAAAGTGAAGCACTGTGAATACTTTCCGGATGCACTGTATGGGCACGCTCATGCAGCGCTGTACCCAAATAAAATTTATGCCTTTTTTTACACAAATAGAGCTTTCTTTTGGTGGTATTTGATCACCACCGGGTTTTTTTATCTTTTATTATATAAATAAAAAAACTTTTGAAATTTTGGAAAAAAAAAAAAACAATATTTTTCTACTTTCTGTTATAGAACATTTTGATTTTTTTATTATATAAATAAAAAAAAAACTTTTGAAATTTTGGGAAAAAAAACAATATTTTTTCTACTTTGTTATTAAACATTTTTTATTTTTTATTATATAAATAAAAAAAACTTGAAATTTTGGAAAAAAAAAACAATTTCTACTTTCGGTTATAAAACATTATCTAATTTCTTCATGAATTTAGGCCAAAATGTATTCTGCTACACGTCTTTGGTGAAAAAAAATCCCAATTAGCATACATTGATTGGTTTGTGTGAAAGTTACGGCGTCTATAAACTATGGGATGTATATTTGAAAATTGATCAATCCTGAGGTCCTGCGGCCGATCTCATTTCATAAAGCCCTTAAAACGCGAGGAAAGTACAAATACCCCCCAAATGACCCTTTTTTAGAAAGTAGACGCTCCATGGTATTTAGTAAGAGTTTTTTTGAAGTTGTCATTTTTTGTCACAATTTTTGGAAAATTACGAAATTAAATAAAATTAGTTTTTTTTTTTGTTCACGTTTTGTCACCAGTCCAGTACAACGTCATCATATGACAGGTGGGGCAGTGATCAGGGATACTGACTGGTGACCGTATGTTAAAAAAAATATATATAGTGACTGAGCCTACCCATGTCCCCCACTGCAGTATATTATAAATGGTTTTCAAATTTTTTTACAAATAAATCTGTGAAAAGTGCGGGGGGGGGGGGGGGCATTT
>BLSH010256752.1:391356-406049 GCA_018402905.1 Glandirana rugosa
GTGAAAAGTGTGCGGGGCATTTGTATGGCGCCCCCCTGAGTCAATACTTTGTAGAACCGCCTTTCCCTGCAATTACAGCTGTAAGTCTTTTTGGGGAAGTCTCTACCAGCTTTGCCCATCTAGAGAGGACATTTCTGCCCATTCTTCTTTGCAGAATCCCCCAAGCTCTGTCAGATTGGATGGAGAGTGTCTGTGATCAGCAATTTTCAAGTCTTGCTACAGATTCTCAATGTGATTTAGGTCTGGACTATGACTGGGCCATTCTAACCCATGAATGTGCTTTGATCTAAACCATTCCATTGTAGCTCTGGCTGGATGTTTAGGGTCGTTGTCCTGCTGGAAGGTGAACCTCCGCCCGGTCTCAAGTCTTTTGCAGACTCTAACAGGTTTTCTTCTAAGATTGCCCTGTGTTTGGCTCCATCCATCTTCCCATCAACTCTGACCAGCTTCCCTGTCCCTGCTGAAGAAAAGCATCCCCACAACATGATGATACCACCACCATGTTTCACAGTGGGGATGGTGTGTTCAGGGTGATGTGCAGTGTTAGTTTTCCGCCACACATTTTGCTTTTAGGCCAAAAAGTCCATTGTTGGTTTCACCTGACCAGAGCACCTTCTTCCACATGTTTGCTGTGTCCTCCACATGGCTTCTCGCAAACTGCAAACTGGACTTCTCATGGATTTCTTTCACCAATGGCTTTCTTCTTGCCACTCTTCCATAAAGGGCAGATTTGTGGAGAGCACGACTATTAGTTGTCCTGTGGACAGATTCTCCCACCTGAGCTGTGGATCTCTGCAGCTCCTCCAGAGTTACCATGGGCCTCTCGGCTGCTTCTCTGATGAATGCTCTCCTTGCCCGGGCCGGTCAGTTTAGGTGGACGGCCATGTCTTGGTAGGTTTTCAGTTGTGCCATACTCTTTCCATTTTCCGATGATGGATTGAACAGAGCTCCGTGAGATGTTCAAAGCTTGGGAGATTTTTTTATAACCTAACCCTGCTTTATACTTCTCTACAACTTTATCCCTGACCTGTCTGGTGTGTTCCTTGGCCTTCATGATGCTGTTTGCTCACTAGGGTGCTCTAACAAACCTCTGAGGGCTTCACAGAACAGCTGTATTTATACTGAGATTACATTACACACAGGTGGACTCTATTTATTAATCAGGTGACTTTTGAAGGAAATTGGTTCCAGTAGTAGGGGTATCGGAGTAAAGGGGGCTGAATACAAATGCCCCCCACACTTTTCACAGATTTATTTGTATCATTTATAATTTTCCTTCCACTTCACAATTATGAGCCACTTTGTGTCGGTCTATCACATAAAATCCCAATAAAATACATTTACATTTTAGGTTGTAACGTGATAGAATGTGGGGAATGAATATTTTTTTCAAGGCGCTACATCTTAAAGAACGGGACAGCAAGTGGTTAAACTCGTCTTTTTGACAAAGAAAATTAAAAAAAAAAAAAAAAAAAAAAGTAGAACTGCGATATAATAAAAAGTTCTCCTCCGTACTTCATGGCTGTTATAATTATTTGCTGAGACTATAAACCAGAAAGTAATTAGCATTCCTTCCCATAAACCTTCACTAATCTCGGTAACAATTTCCAACTTTCAGCCGTCTCTCCAAGAATATGAGCCCCTAATTGCAATTCTTTGCATAAACCGGGATTAAGGGGAAGCGGTTTTTCCAGCGAGATGTTGAAAGAAGAAAGCGCGGTTTGGAGTGCAGATTGTGTGATGACCCAATACAAGGAGGGAGATGTTCCGTCCTCGAGGGATTAGCGGGAGGTGGAGGGATTGTAGGGATAATTCATAAAACGCAGAACGACATCCGACGACGCAACCTGCAGCGCTAAATATAAAGCACGACTTCACATTAACAACCAAACGCGAAGAAAAATCCGACAGCGCTTTTCTCAGCAATTTGTAACGAATGCGCAATTCTCTAGTGCCACCGCCTGGAATATCGGCGGAAGTGCAGCTCAGGCTCTGCGAACTACAAGAAGACAATGATAAAGACGCGGGGTAATGGGCGCAATTCATATTAAATCAAATCTCAGCGCTGGCAGAAGAATTAATTACTATAGATTATTAGGGACTGATACAAGGGGACCTGCGATCCTCTAATAGTTGGACATCTTATTTATCTTTTTTTTGGACTCTTTAATCCCTAATTTTTTTTTTTCCAGCTGAACTCAGAGGAAAGGAGAAATGCTCCATTGCATGGCGCCTGCACAGTATGGGTTAAATGTTGGTTTAGGTCTAGGTCAGTATGAGGGCCATATTGTATATTTTACAAATATTTGTTGGCCCGAAAATAAATAAATGAATAAAAAAATTGGATTTAATGAATACTTTTTACTTGGATCTTTTTTGGAAGCTTAATAGGATTCAGGATAAAAGAGAAATAATGTTGGTAAGAGACCCCATTAGGGTCCCCAGTTACATCAGAGTACCCCTCCCCCCCCCCAAAATCAGGGTGTCTGTCACAGTCCTCCCTTACATCAGAATCCCCATCAAAGTCCCCTCCTACATCAGGTTCACCAGAAAAGTCCCCTCTTATATCAGGGTGCCTATGAGAGCCCCCTTACATCTGACCCCCCCCCCCCCAACACACACACACACATATATCAGAATCCCCATTATAGTCCCCATTACACAAGGGTCCCTCCAAGTCCCCCCAAGGGTCACCATCAGTGTCCCCTCTTAAATCAGGGTCACCATCACAGTCCCCTCTTACATCTGCCTATGCGAGCCCCCTTACATCAGCCCCCCCCCCACACCTCTATCAGAATCCCCATTATAGTCCCCCTTCAAAGTCCCTCCAAGTCCCCCCTTACCTAAAGGTTCCCATCAAAGTCCCCTTTTATATCAGGGTCCCCATCAAAGTCCCCTCTTACATCAGGGGGCCTATGAGAGCCCCTTTACATCAGACTCCCCCCCCCCCCACCACTTATATCAGAATCCCCATTATAGTCCCCCCTATATAAGGATCCCAATCAAAGTCCCTCCAAGACCCCCCTGACCTAAGGGTTCCCATCAGAGTCCCCTCTTATATCAGGGTCTCCGACAGACTCCTCCTTACATCAGGGCCCCCATCAAAGTCCCCTATTACATCAGGGTCACCATCAGTGTCCCTTTTTACATCAGGGTCACCATCAAAGTCCCCTCTTACATCAGGTTTCCCATCAAAGTCCCCTCTTACATCAGGGTCACCATCAAAGTCCCCTCTTACATCAGGGGGCCTAAGAGAGCCCCCTTACATCAGACCCCCCACTTATATCAGAATCCCCATTATAGTCCCCCTTATATAAGGGTCCCCATCAAAGTCCCTCCAAGTTCGCCCTGACCTAAGGGTTCCCATCAGAGTCCCCCTTATATCAGGGTCTCCAGCAGATTCCTCCTTTTATCAGGGCCCCCATCAAAGTCCCCTCTTACATCAGGGTCACCATCAGGTTCACCATCAGTGTCCCTTCTTACAACAGGGTCACCATCAAAGTCCCCTCTTAAATCAGATTCACCATCAAAGTCCCCTCTTAAATCAGATTCACCATCAAAGTCCCCTCTTACATCAGGGTCACCATCACAGTTCCCTCGTACATCTGCCTATGAGAGCCCCCTTACATCACACCCCCCCCCCCACTTCTATCAGAATCCCCATTATAGTCCCCCTTCAAAAGTCCCTCCAAGTCCCCCCTTACCTAAGGGTTCCAATCAAAGTCCCCTCTTATATCAGGGCACCCATAAAAGTCCCCTTTTATATCAGGGCCCCCATCAGAGTCCCCTCTTACATCAGGTTCCCCATCAAAGTCCCCTCTTACATCAGGGTCCCCATCAGAGTCCCCTCTTACATCAGGGTCACCATCAAAGTCCCCTCTTACATCAGGGGGCCTATGAGAGCCCCCTTACATCTGACCCCCCCCCAAACACACACACGCTTATATCAGAATCCCCATTATAGTCCCCACAAGGGTCCCTCCAAGTCCCCCCAAGGGTCACCATCAGGTACACCATCAGTGTCCCCTCTTAAATCAGGGCCCCCATCAAAGTCCCCCTTTACATCACGGTCCCCATCAGAATCCCTCTATGTCCACCCTTACATAATTGTTCCCATGGTGGTCCCCTCTTACATCAAGGTCCCATCACAGTCCCCTCTAACATCAGGGTCCCCATCAAAGTCCCCTTTTACATCAGAGTGCCCATCAGAATCACCCGCTACATCACAGTCCCCTCTTACATCAGGATCTCCATCAGAGTTCCCCTCTCTCTCATCAGGGTCCCCATCAAAGTTCCCTCTTACATTCGAGTCCCCATCAGAGTCCCCCATTACAGCACAGTCCCTACTGTAGAAAAGGTTTAAAGGTAACCTGTGCTGAGAGAATACATACTCACATGGGTTGAAAACGGACAAGATTGTGAGATTGGGAGACTAGGAAAAAAGGATCACTATGGCACCTGGAAGGCAGGGCGGATCAATATGGCATGTGGAAGGCAGGAAAGATTACTAAGGCACATGGAAGGAAGGATCACTATGGCATATGGAAGGAAGGATCACGATGGCACATGGAAGGCAGGAAGGAAGGATCACTATGGCACATGGAAGGCAGGAAAGATCACTAAGGCACAAAGGATCACTATAACACACGAAAGGCAGGAGGGAAGGATCACCATGGGCACATGGAAGGCAGGAATGATCACTAAGGGACATGGAAGGCAGGAAGGATACCTATGGTACATGGAAGGCAGGAAGGATCACTGTAGCACATGGAAGGCAGAAAGGATCACTATGACACATGAAAGGAAGGAGGGAAGGATCACTAAGGGGCATGGAAGGCAGGAAGGATCACTAGCATATGGAAGGTAGGAAGGATCAATCTGACACATGGAAGCCAGAAAGAATCACTGTGGCACATGGAAGGCAGGAAAGAAGGATCACTATGGTACATGGAAGGAAGGAGTGCGTTCAGTCACAGACTTTCAATGGCCCGAGGCTGGCTGTTCTCCCGAGGCTCAGGCAGGGACATTGTGTGCGCTGCTTCAAAATTCCCACCCACACAACCCCTTCACAACCACAGGATTGGTGGCACACCGGGGTTTGTGGGCGGACACAGGGGGACACGGGGAGGAGGTGGAGCAGATTTAACCTCCCTCCTCTTCCATTCTATAGAGCGGGCCTGCGATCGGGTGGGTGGGTGAGTTGGCAGGGGAGGTGGGGGGACTGTGCTGGCTGGGCACTGTGCGGCACACACTGACAGGTGGAGTAAAGTGCAGGAACTTTTTCTGGCACTGGGCTCTGCTGCGGGATTCAGCCCGGATTCGCGGGACACCAGGATTTACTTGAAATCCCGGGACGGTCCCGGCAAATCCGGGACAGTTGGGAGGTATGTAATTCCATGGATTGAGAGCTTCCTCTAACCTGGAACCAGTCCACTCCCAAATCAGGAGCTCTGATTTCAGTCTCACTTCTCTTGCTGCATTCCTGTTCACTGATTCAGAAATGGAAGTCTACATATTTATTATGGAATGAAAGTTTCCAAAACAGGTTATGGAACGGAGAGCGAGATGTGATTTTATTATAGAACAATTTCATGTTCCCCGGGTGTTTGGTTTATCTACATTGTCAATATAAACTGCTGCAGTAATAGAGAAACATGAAATGCAGCAGCTACCGGGGGCCCGGGCCCCTGGGGGACCTAAAGTACAACCTGCCATCTGGCGGATTGGCAATTAGAACAGCTTTACAAGTCAGTCGTGTCTGGGGGAGTTTTGTCTAAAGTGTACCTGTCTCTAAAAAAACGTCACTCTCCCAATCAGCATGAATTGTGCTTAACCCTTTCGCTGCCATTTTTTTTTTTTTTTTTGCACACATGCTTAAAAAATAATTTTAGCCCTCAAGATTACATAAAACCCCAAAATATTTTCTGAAAGCAGACACCTTAGAGAATAAAATAGTGGTTAATGATTTTTTATGTCACACAATAACCGCAAAGTTCTAAGAAACGCAAAATTTAAGTAAAAAATACACTAAAGTTCATTTTAGGGCACACAAACGTAAATAAATTACCCATTTTTTTGGTAAAATATAAAAGATGAGGTTTCACCGAGTAAACAGATACCCAACAAACCTTAAATTTGCGTGCGCCCGTGAAATGGCGACATACTTCAGTACCCTATATTTTCCATAGGTGACACTTTAAAAGCCCCCTATTCATCAATGTAGCGTTATGAAGGGGGTCTGGTGCTAGAAGTATTGCTCTCACTCCGGGGTGCGCGGTGATTTGTAACATATACATTGCAATTGACGTTTTCATGTGACGCTCTGACGAGTGTGATTACGTGTGTGAATGTGGGGGTGGGGGGGCCTCCAAAAACATTTTGGGAGGGATTTTAGGTGCTTGGGTGTAACTTAAACTTTTTACTACTAACATTTTTTTTTTTTACTTTTTTTTTTCATCACATAGGGCAGGGGTCTCCAAACCTGCGGCCCTGGGGCCAGATGTGGCCCTTTTCTTGCCTTTATCTGGCCCTTGGAGCACTATTCCATCCACTGACAGAAATAATAGGGCACTTTTCCTCCAACAGACACCATCAAAAGGGCACAATTCTTTCCATTGACACCAACGATGGGGCACCATTCCTTTTATTGACACCAACAATGAGGCACAATTCCTTTTATTTACACCAACGATGAGGCACAATTCCTTCCATTGACACCAACGATGGGGCACAATTCTTTCCATTGACACCAATGATGGGGCACCATTCCTTCCATTGACACCAACGATGGGGCACCATTCCTTCCATTGACACCAACGATGGGGCACCATTCTTTCCATTGACACCAACGATGGGGCACCATTCCTTCCATTGACACCAACGATGGGGCACCATTGCTTCCATTGACACCAACGATGGGGCACAATTCCTTCCATTGACACCAACGATGGGGCACAATTCCTTCCATTGACACCAACGATGGGGCACCATTCCTTCCATTGACACCAATGATGGGGCACAATTCCTTCCATTGACACCAATGATGGGGCACTATTCTTCCCAATGGTACCAATAATGGAGCACAATTCCTTCCAATGACACCAACAATGGGGCACAATTCCTTTCATTGACACCAACAATGGGGCACAATTCCTTCCATTGACACCAACGATGGGGCACAATTCCTTCCATTGACACCAACGATGGGGCACCATTCCTTCCATTGACACCAACAATGGGGCACCATTCCTTCCATTGACACCAACAATGGGGCACCATTCCTTCCATTGACACCAACGATGGGGCACAATTCCTTCTATTGACACCAACGATGGGGCACAATTCCTTCCATTGACACCAACGATGGGGCACAATTCCTTCCATTGACACCAATGATGGGGCACTATTCTTCACAATGGTACCAATAATGGGGCACAATTCCTTCCATTGACACCAATGATGGGGCACTATTCTTCACAATGGTACCAATAATGGGGCACAATTCCTTCTAATGACACCGATGATGGGGCACTATTCCTTCTAATGACACCAAGGATATGCTATTGTTTACTCCCACTGGACACCAGGACCTTTTCTACTCCCAATGGCCACAGTCTGGCCCCCCTAAAGTCTGAAGGACAGTAAACTGGCCCTATGTTTAGAAAGTTTGGAGACCCCTGCTCTAGGGGACAAAATGTCTCCCATGTGATGATTTTTTGGTGACAGGTTCTCTTTAAGCCCTTGCCGACCGCCCCATGTACATTTACTGTGGGGTGGCAGCTCCTGTATGCAGAAGCATATACAGGTACGTGATTCCACAATTCCAGGTCTGGGGCGCGCATGCGTGGCACTGGCGGCCCGCTCCCACTGTGATTGGACACAGCGGGAGTCAATCAGCGGGTTCAACGGATGTCTGCCCAGGTCCCGCCGATCGTTCCTGATAGAGGCAGAACGGCGGTCTGCCTATGTAAACAAGGCAGATCACCGTTCTGTGACAGGAGAAGACAGAGATCTTGTGTTTCTGCTAAGCAGGAACACGGATCTCTGTATACTCACAGTTAAAGCATCTACCCCACAGTTAACAAGCACTCCCTAGGCACACATTTAACCCTTTGATCGCCTCTGATGTTAACCCCATTCCCTGCCAGTGTCATTAGTACAGTAACAGTGCATATTTTTCAGTACTTGTACTTCAAGGTCCGTCCATTTTTTGTAATATCCAGCGATACGCTCATAAATAAATTCCAACACTCAGTCTTGTAACAGCTAAGCGCTGCGAGGCTCGGAGTGAAGGCCCAGCTGATAACTGTACTCATGCTCCTTGTGCATATTAACCACTTGACCTCCAGAAGATTTACCCCCCCCCTTCATGACCAGGCCATTTTTTGCGATTCGGCATTGTGCCGCTTTAACCGGTTTAGGATCGGCTCGTGTACATTTACTGCTTCAGAGTGGCGCTGTAGCACGAATCGCCGTCTATAAACGGCAGCTCGCTCATGCCTGACGCGTGGCCGCAGCTCGGGAGGACTCGGTCTCCGCCGGCGAGCCGCGATTGCCTCCGGAGATGAAGAACGGGGAACCGCTGATGTAAACACGGCGGTTCCCCGCTCTGTCAGTGGGAATGTGAGAGATCTACTCATCCCTGTCACTGGGGTCAGTTAGATCTCTGGTGCCCCTGGCAGCCCAGCCCCCTCATAATTAGAACACGCCTAGGGAACACAGTTACCCCCTAGATCTCCCCCCCAGGTTAACCCCTTCACTGCCAATGACATTTATACAGTAATCAGTGGATAGTTCAATTTCTGATCGCTGTATAAATGCCATTGGTCCCAAAAAAGTGTCAAAAATGTCCGACATGTCCGCTGCAATAACGCAGTCCTGATAAAAATCGCAGATCGCCGCCATTACTAGTAAAAAAAAAAAAAATTGTAAAAACGCCAGAAATGTATTCTCTTTATAAACGCGGCAACGTTTGCACAAACCAATCAATAAACGCTGACTGTGATTTTTTTTACCAAAAATATGAGGAAGAATATAAATCGGCCAAAACCGGTGAATAAATCCGTTTTTTTATATTTTTTTTGCGGATTTGTATTTTGGCAAAAAGTAAGAAATTTGGGTTTTTTTTGCAAAAAAAAAAAATAAATCTTTTGTTTATAGCGGTGATCAGAAATGACGCAGAGGGGATCAAATGCCACCAAAAGAACCTATATTTGTGGGGGAAAAAGGGCGCCAATTTAGTTTGGGTACAATGTCGCACGACCGCGCAATTGTCAGTTAAAGCGACGCAGTGCCGAATCGCAAAAAGTGCTCTGGTCCTAACATGGGAAATCCTTCCGGGGCTGAAGTGGTTAAAATGATCGCTCTTTTTTGGTTTATAGCGCAAAAAACTAAAAACCACAGAGGTGATCAAATGCCACCTATTTGTGGGAAAAAGTACATCAATTTTGTTTGGGTACAACGTCGCACGACCGCGCAATTGTCAGTTAAACTGACACAGTGCCTTATTGCAAAAAAATGGCCTGGTCATTAAGGGGGTAAATCCTTCCGGGGCTGAAGTGGTTAAAAGCAGAGGCCCTAGAGAATAAATTGGTTGGTTTTGCAATTTTTTCATGTCACACAGTATTTGCGCAGCAGTTTCTCAAAGGCAATTTTTGGGAAAAAATACGCTTTTTTAAAATTTGAATGCAACAAATGCAAAAAAAAAAAAAAAAATACATAACCCATTTTTTATGTAAAATATAAAAGATGATGTCACGCCGAGTAAATAGATACCAAACATGTCATGCATCAAAATTGTGCAACGGTGACAAACAACGTACATTTTACTATTCATAGGTGACGCTTTTAAAGCCTTTACAGGTTACCATTTTAGATGTACAGAGGAGGTCTGGTGCTTCAATTACTGCCCATAGTCTGACATTCGCAGTGATAACTCACATGTGTGGGGCAATCCCTGTTTGCGTGTGAGACCGACGCACTCGTTCACCTTCACTTATTAATTAATTACATTTTTTTTTTTTACACTGTTGCTTTCAATTATTTTTTTTAATCACTTTTATTGCTGTCACAAGGAATGTAAACATAGAAACATAGAAAAGTGACGGCAGAAAAGGACTGAGTAGTCCATCGAGTCTGCCCCTTTTTTTTTTTTTTTTTACATTAACCTTGTTGTCTGACTATGGATTTATGTTTATCCCAAGCATGTTTGAAGCCATTTACTGTTGACTGTCTCACAACCTCTGTTGGTAGTTTATTCCAATCATCAACCACCCTTTCAGTAAAGTAATACTTTCTAAGATTAGTTTTGAACTTCCCCCCAGTTAGTTTGAGGTCCCCGTGTTCTTGATTTTGGTTTCATATTGAAAAGACTGCCCTCCTGAACCTTATTCACCCCCTTGAGGTATTTAAAGGTTTCAATCGATGTCTCCCCTCTCCCTTCTTTCCTCCAGACTGTACAAATTAAGTTCCTGAAGTCGCTATGGACTAAGACTGGGATGCCATTAAAGTTCATGTGTGTGTAAAGGCCGGCGTCCCAATACTTTTGACAATATAGTGTATGTCTATGTTTTTTCTTTACCGGTAACGTTTACACCTACTAACACCAGGTGATTTTTAAAGGGGAGGGGGTAGACAGTAGCAGTGGATCTTGAATTTGCTGCAACTTCAACATTTTAACCTGGATATCCTGAAAGTAGATATTATAGAGATCATCTGTGTGTTATCTAGAATCCCCTCCATCAATGGATCCCTGTGTTCTTTCATGACATGTTGTAATGAAAATTGGGTTCCTGCCTCTATGTTGGGTATATTAGTAACATATCAGACTAACCAGTTCCCCGTCCATCTGGCTCAGAAGCATCCCCAGGGTTGAGCTCCTCCATGAAAGGATCTGCATGCTCCCGGCGCCCCACCCTGCAAAAAACAGAAATGAGGATGTTAGGAGGCACTTTATAACAAATGGACTCCAAGTAGCCATATGAGCTCCTATCGCTCTGAGGTTTCTAAACCATGCACAAAAAACTTTCATATTTCCAGTATAGTATATCCCTAACGATAGGGCACAATTTCTTCCATTGACACCAATGATGGGGTATGATACTTCTATTGACACCAATGATGGGGCACAATACTTCCATTGACACCAACGATGGGGCACTATTCCCCCCACTGACATCAATGATGGGGCACTATTGCTCCCACTGATACCAATGATGGGGCACTATTCCTCCCACTGACACCAATGATGAGGCACTATTCCTCCCACTGACACCAATGATGGGACACTATTCCTCCCACTGATACCAATGATGGAGCACTTTTCCTCCCACTGACACCAATGATGGGGCACTATTCCCCCCACTGATACCAATGATGGGGCACTATTCCTCCCACTGATACCAATGATGGGTCACTATTCACCCCACTGATATCAATGATGGGACACTATTCCTCCCACTGACACCAATGATGGGGCACTATTCCTCCCACTGATATCAATGATGGGACACTATTCCTCCCACTGACAAAAATGATGGGGCACTATTCCTCCCACTGATACCAATGATGGGGCACTATTCACCCCACTGATATCAATGATGGGACACTATTCCTCCCACTAACACCAATGACGGGACACTATTCCTCCCACTGACACCAATGATGGGGCACTATTCCTCCCACTGACACCAATGATGGGGCACTATTCACCCCACTGATATCAATGATGGGACACTATTCCTCCCACTGATGCCAATGATGGGGCACTATTCCCCCCACTGATACCAATAATGGGGCACTATTCCTCCAACTGACACCAAGGATATGGTATTGTTTACTCCCACTGGACACCTAGACATTTTTTACTCCCAATGGCCACAGTCGGGCACCCTAAAGTCTGAAGGACAGTAAACTGGCCCTTTGTTTAGAAAGTTTGGAGACCCCTGCAGTAAAGGGAATTTTGATTTGATCTATCCCTGGGCTTGTGGCTCTTTTTGACTTCCACAGGGCTGGGAGAGCTCCTTGTCTCATGCCTGGTTGCTGGTTGGATGAGTAGTTGGAGCTTCCCTTACTGAGGTCATCTACACATCCCTTTGGATCCCTTTGCTTTGAACTTGCATTTTCACCCAATGACTTTGAATACCCTTCCTTAGGAACCCAGCTGTGGGCTTGTGAACACAAACGTATCCACGCCTGCTGACGATTACTAGGCCAAAACCAGAAAACAGCGTTTGCTTTAATCGCACATCAACCAAAGTGATTTGTACATTCATGGCCAATCACACGAGATTGGGTCCAAATTTTAATTCGGAGTTTTTTCGCTGCCAGGCAAAGCAAGCCTGAGTCTCAGGAATTAAAATCATTAAAAAAAAAAAATGTTAATTTGCGTGTATTTTATTTCATTATTTGACATTTTTATGATCAGCTGCATTTCTGGAAAGATGATAGAGCTGCGGCTGCAGCGGCTTGATTGAAAACAGGCAATTACAGCCGCCATTATGTGCCGAGCATTACTATCTTATGAGCTGCATTACATTCTTTAATGTGCCAGTGGAAAATGAAGATAGGGCCAGCCATTATTCTTTGTTACAATGAAAGTCTGGATCAAACAGCTAACAATTACTGATCACAGCAACACGGTAAGCCAAGGATTTTTATGTTTTCATGCTAGTCTACCCAATAAAAAATACATTAAAAAAAAAAGAGTCTTCATGTGGTGTTCCCAATAGCGCCGTGTAATGTAACAAGTAAATACAGTTTATAACTAATTTCCAACTCATTAAAATGGTATATCTTAACAAAGAGCCCCGTATTTCAGCAAGCTGTCTGCTAGAAGGAAATGCAAATGACTCAGCGCACATTATAAAGAGCGTGCGATTCTCCCCCCCCCCACCCCCAGAAGCTGAATTAATGCACCCATTATGAATCTCCTTCGAGGCAACGAATGTAAAGAATAACGGTGAGCTGCACAACTATAAGCAGCATTCAATGGTTTGTAGTCCGTTTGGTGAAAGATGAATCCTCAGACTGAACTAGGGTTGCCACCTTTTCTTCAAGTCAAACCCGAACACTTTAGCGGCGCACAGCAATTTTTTTTTTTATGGTATGAACTATACATATATTTTGCTATTAAATAACATTTCTAATCATATGAAATTAATAATAAGCATCCCCCTTTACATCAGAGTCCACAGAGTTCCCCTTTTACATCTGAATCCACAGAGTTCCCTTTTACTGTAAGGGGGCACTCTGCAGACTCTGATGTAAGGGAGAACTCTGGGGACTCTAACATAAGGGATGCTCTGGGAAGCCTGATTTAAGGGGGAACACTGAGAACTCTGATGTACGGAAAGGAATCTGATGTAAAGGGAAACACTGTGGCATCTGGTGTAAAGGGTGCTCTGAGAACCTTGATTTACCTTAGTGTAGAAGGGGGAAAAGAGACAATGGGGGAGACTTCAGTCACAGACAGGGATGGATTATTGAGCTCACTCACCCCTTGGCAGTCAGCACCTCTCATCCAGTTGTATCTGAGGCTGCTGGACTTCACATTTCCGGCCCCCACTATCCTTTTCTGAGGCACAGCACCAGGGATTGGAGTGTGGGCAGACACAGGATAGGGGCGGGACAAAGAGGTGCAGATCTCCTCTCCCGTCTGTGTGTGTGTTTGGGGGGGAATTGTTAGTGCTGGCTTTGGGCAGTGTGAAAGAGAGAGTAACAGACACTCTGAGCTTAGACAACTGCAGGCAGTAACTCTTCTGGGAAGCCACAGTCCAGTCTGAATAATGTGTCCGGGTTTCAGACAGTATGAAACCCGGACGCATGATTCCAAACCCGAACTGTCCGGGTGAATCCTGGACAGGTGGCAACCCTAGACTGAACTCTTCTTTTTGCTTTATACTGAATTAGTGGGGGGAAGGGGGAGACGATATGGGAACATCGATTTGGACTCATTGATATGAACTCATTGATATGGGTTCAATGATATAGGCACGCTGACATGGATACACTGATATTGACACATTATACAGGATGCATACACTCATTGGCCCCCCATAGTATAGGTGCGTTTTGTAGTGAGTTTTTGCTAGGAGAGGCAAAATTTAGTCAGGCCTGACTGTAGGTGCAGGCCTCAGTGTTTTGATCTGAGCTGGGGAGTGGCTCAGGTATAGGGTTGCTACATCATCCCTTTAACCACTTGCCGACCGCCGATCGGCATCTGACGGCGACAAAGTGGTTCGTTATCGCAAAACGCCGTCATACGACGGCGGCTGCGATAACGCGCACTGTGAGCGCAAAACGCTATTGCTTGGTGAAACAGCGGCAGTCTACGGCTAGCCGCCAGCCGTTCACCAATTTCCCTACTACATCGTTGGGATATGGACTCGGTGAGGGGTCGAGTCTAGTTTTGTGACTCCGGACGTGGATGTCAGTCCGGACTGATTTAAAACGGAGAGGATCGTTTTTGAGTGATGTTTTGCGTGGATATGATACCCCCCGGTTACTCACATACGTAGGACATATTACACAGTTATAGTCACATAGGTACAGTCGCACGGATATAGTAACTTGGGTATAGTTACTCAAGTATAGTTACTCAGGTTTAGCTACAAGGGTATAGCAGAGGGGGAAGGGGGGTGATTAAGTCATATTTCGTTTTTCTTCTCAAGTCAGATCCCAACGGTGGACAGGTC